>JAEIIJ010018823.1:0-27685 GCA_018904815.1 Drosophila ogumai | reverse complement strand
AGCTACTAAGAATAATTTATTTTTATAAATTAAAATTATAAAAATATTATATTACCACAATTTAAATTTTTAATTTATTTTTAACCGTTGCTTTGCAATTTTGATTAAAATATTCGTTTTCCATAAAATCCCGCCAATGGTTTAAATATAAATAGTGTTGAAAAGTGGTTTCAAGCGGAATATCTGGCAACGCCAATTTCATGGGATTTGCAGCAGTACAGCACGCTGGTCACTTTATGAGACTTGGCCACACTGAAAATAGGAAGTAAACTAAATTCAAGTTTATTTTTAATGTTTTTAAGCATGTACAAAGTATAAAACTCAATGAAAGCAATTACAATTGGTGAGTATTAAACGGCGGTCACCGAGTTAAGAAACATTAATCACATATAATCTAAAACTTAGATTTCACCATGGATGAGACGAACAACAACACGCAGTTAGTGGAAAAAGAGCCGGTAAAATGCGCTGAAAAGCGAGTCAATACTACCTTAGAGAACCAGGAAACCAAGAGACTGAAGACGGACAACGACCATCATGTGGATGCAGCGCACCGTCCACCTCCCCAGAGCCCCAAGAAACGGCTACAGCTTAACGGGAAGCCCAAGCACAACAAGGATCTCAACTTTATGTACGGCAACTATAAGCACTACTATGGCAAACGAATTCTGGATAAGGAGTTCCACGACATTCGCCTGGACATACTAGGTTCCCAGCCGGAGATGTTTCGCCACAAACAGCTCCTGGACATCGGCTGCAACTCTGGCCATCTCTCAATCCAGATAGCCCGGAAGTTCGAAGTAAAAAGCCTCGTGGGTCTGGACATAGATCGCAGTCTGGTCAAGGACGCGCAGACAACCATTAACCAGTTGAAGCGACAGGTGGAACCTGCGTCTACCCAGGGATTCCCCCACAACATACGTTTCGTGCAGGGGAACTATGTGCTAGAGGACGACGTACTGTTGGAGATCGAGCGACCACAGTTCGATGTGATACTCTGTCTGTCGGTCACCAAGTGGATCCACCTCAACTTCTGTGATGCCGGCCTGAAGCAGGCCTTCCGCCGCATGTTCCAGCAGCTGCGCCCTGGCGGCAAGCTGATCCTGGAGCCGCAGTCCTTTGACGGCTACAAGCGGCGCAAGAAACTTTCGGTGAGTGTGGATACCAACTTAATAAATTAAATCTTAATTCCAATTAACATATTAATTAGTTAAACTCCATTTTTCCAGGAACAAATTAGAGAAAACTACAATTCCATTAAATTCCGCCCTGAAGAATTCACCGAATATCTATTGAGCTCAGAAGTAGGCTTTGCCAAAATGGAACTCATGGGCACTCCCGACCACTGCGAGGCCGGATTTAAGCGTCCCATTCAGATCTTCACCAAAACGTGAATCGTGATAAAGGAGAAACGGAATTTAGCTGTGATTTGTTGGTCAAATATACATACTTTAATAAATATGAAAACAGAGAAGAGATCTTTCTTAACATTTGCTAAGTCGAACGTTTATTTTTATTGGGCGAATTCGGAACCTTCTCCAAGATGTCTGGCAGCTGCTTTAGCAGCTCCTCGGCGGTAAGCTTAAAATCGCTGTCTGCCCAAAGGATCTTCAATTCGTTTAAAACGAATCCAAGACGTATTCCCTTAAGGCCATGGCCATTCAGAACATTGCCTTTGATGGGAAAGTCCGGCTTTACCCAGGCCTTGAGCTGATTGTAAAGTTCCAGTTTATTTGAGTACTTCAACAACTGCTCGACGTAATCACGATTGACGAACTGCTGCAGGCACAGCTTCTGGTAGTCGCGTAGGGTTGTGTATTCCGTATCGACCTGATAGTTAATTTAAAAACGATTTGAATTTCTGTTTGTAATAAAAACATTTTGTGTGCGACTTTACCTTTTCCCGCTCCTGAAAGATGAAGCGAGCCAGATCCCGTTCGTAAGCAGACAGCTTCAAGCGCTTGTGTAAAGCCATGGCATCCTCCACAGAGTGCAGCAGTCCCGACATGTACAAAATGGGATAGTGCGGCTTCTCAAACTGCTCCAGGACGCCGCACAAGCGGTTGAACTCCTCCAAATTGGGATTTTCCGGGAGCCCGATGTGCTCGAAAAGCTTGCAACGATGCATCTCAAGAAGTAATTCGGATCCAAAATTGCCCACCACTATTTTTTTAAGCTCCATCCAAATGCGCTCGCCGCTAATCCTACCCAGACCTTCGGCATTCTCTTTTATAGCTGCCAGTGTGGCCTCATCGTGGTTGCTCGCATCCTTGGCTATGCGTCCGTAAAAACGAAAGTAACGCAGGATACGCAAGTAGTCCTCTTTTATGCGAATGTCTGCCTCGCCTACGAATATCACACGGCGCTCCTGCAGATCGTCGTAGCCAAAGAAGTAGTCGTACACGGTGCCATCGAAGCCCAGGAACATGGAGTTGATAGTCAGATCGCGACGGTTCGCGTCCAGTTGCCAGTCGGTGGTGTACACAACATCTGCATGCCGGCCATCGGTGCGAATATCTATGCGCAGCGTTGTCACCTCGAAGTTCTCCTTGTCATTGATTCGGGGCGTAATGGTGCCGTGCTTTTCGCCGTTCGCGTTGATCATCCGCACCTCCTCCTTTTCGAACATAGCCTTCATCTGGTCCGGAGTTGCGGTGGTGGCAAAGTCTATGTCCTTGGGCGGTATACTCATCAGAATGTCTCGAACAGCGCCGCCAGCGATCCGCAGCTCATAGTTGTACTTCTTGAACAGACCCACCAGTGCATCTAACTCGGGCGTGAATATGCTCCTGAATTCGGGTGTGTCTACCTTTCGAAACGCTGGATCCTGGCGCATCCTGGGAGCTTTTCCTAGCTGAGCGATCGCCTCCGGAGAGACTTCCCGGGTTCGAATTGGACTCGGCGCCATGCGGCTGCCCTTGCGGAGGTTTAGCGAAAGGGAGGCGAATGCTTGTGTGGTCAGTTGGACGAGGCGACGTTGGCCATACATCGATAGGATCAGACAAACAGTAAAATCGCTTCCCTATCCTCAATTTGTGTTTTTAGTTTTAAGCAAAAACAAAAAATCCTCTTTCGAGTGTAAGTGTGACCAGACTGCAGACTCCTCGTTGCGCACCCTTTATAGGAAGAGTATATAGGTTTGTTGACACCCGGAAAGGTTATAATTTTTGATTTATTCAAGACTACTTTGATTAAATCTGTTTAAAACCTTCACAATTAAGAAGTATAATTAAAAATATAAATATAATATAGAAAATAATAAATAAATAAATATTGAAAAATTGGTTCAATTCAATAATACCAATAACCTAATCGAGGCTTATCCTTCTAGATGATTAGGTAACGTATGTACAGCACCTAATCTAAATAACTTAAGCTGGGCTTTAAGGGACTTGAGGGTATCCCATAGTCGGTAGTCTTAATTTACATACTATTTATTAAAAAAAACTTGGTCACACTGATAGAAACCTGTTACATTGTTTACCTCTTCGCTGAAATTTAAACCAATGCCACCGCGATTGCCGATCACAAGGGCCAGAAACTTCTTGCAGCTAGGACTAAGAACTAGAACGATGAGCTCCCAACCAAGCGTGTACGTAACCCGTCCGGATGTGGATGCCAGCGGACTGGAGTTGCTGCGTAAGAGGTATGTTTATGTACCGGCCAATTAGCATACCATCTAATATTAATTAATATCCATAACACTTGACAGCTGTCTGGTAAGCACCTGGAGCGAGACCTTGCCTGTGCCCCGTGCCGAGCTGATCCGCCAGATAGCAGGAAAAGATGCCCTCTATTGCGCTCTGACCGACAAGATCGACAAAGAGGTGCTGGATGCTGCCGGCTCCCAGCTGAAATGTGTGTCTACCATATCGGTGGGCTATGAGCACATTGACGTGGAGGAGTGCAAGAAACGTGGCATTCGAGTGGGTTACACGCCGGACGTGCTGACTGATGCCACTGCTGAATTGACTGTTGCCCTCCTACTGGCCACCAATCGCCGCCTGTTTGAGGCCAACAAGCAGGTGTTCAACGGCGGCTGGAAGTCGTGGGCACCCATGTGGATGTGCGGCCAGGGCCTAAAGGGATCCCGGGTCGGACTACTCGGCTTCGGACGCATCGGGCAAGAGATAGCAGCACGCATTTTACCCTTCAAGCCGGCGGAGATAACCTATACGACCCGCTCGCCACGCCCGCAGGAGGCGGCGGCAGTCAATGCCCGGCACGTGGACTTTGAAGAGATGCTGCGCAACTCAGACTTTATCGTTGCCTGCTGCGCCCTGACTCCACAGACCAAGGAGATCTTTAATGCCGAGGCCTTTCAAAAGATGAAGTCCAACTGCATCTTTATCAACACGGCGCGCGGCGGTGTCGTGGATCAGCATGCATTGTACGATGCTCTGAAGAACAACATAATCCAAGCCGCTGGGTTGGACGTGACCACCCCAGAGCCCCTGCCTTTGGATGACCCTCTTCTCAAGCTTGACAATGTGGTTATTCTGCCGCATATCGGCAGTGCTGACATTGAGACACGTAAGGAAATGTCCCGTATAACGGCTAGAAATATACTGGCCGCGCTGACTGGCGAGAAGATGGAAGCTGAAGTAGTACTGTAGATGCAAAGGTAACCTGGGCGCTGCTAGAATTCCTTATCATATAAGAAACAAACTATGGGAAATCTCATTGAAAATTAATAATTATTTGCCAGAGGTTAATGAAAACTATTAGAAGTACTCAGAGGGTATGAGCCAGGCCAGGTCATGTAAACCAAGTAAGCAAAATACATCCGAATTCAAATGTCTTTTATACGGAATCAGATGAACCATTTAAATCATAATTTAATCTTATTTATTGGATTGGAGAAGTCCAAGGCCAAACAAAACAATTCAACTGCGGCTGCGGCTAATCCTCGCCAGGCGGCAACGGTTGATTAAGGTCGTTGCTGGGTGGCGGAACAGGTTGGGGCGCTAAAGATGTCAAAACGGGAACTGTAGAGATAACGCCAATTTCCTCAGGATCCTGAACCTCTTTTTTAATGTGCTCAGCGCTGATGTAGCCGCCACTTTCGTCCTGAAAAAACAAGTCAACATTATTTCGATCAATTCAAAACCTTACTGCAATTTCGATAGTTACCGTGACGAAGACATCCACCGCCTTCCCGGATATGATGTCCAGCACCTGCTGGGTGATCCCACTGCCGTTCATCGGCTCATCCTGCATACTTTCCGCGTACTCGGACAATGCTGGTCTCAAGTCGGGGCACTGCTGAAGAGCGTCCACCAGCTGTGCGGGCGGTAGGTGCAAGAGTATCGGCAGGGACTGGGGCTTCATTCGCTGCACTGTCTTGAGGAAGCCCTCCCAGATGACCTTCTGTCGCCAGACCTGCTTCATTATCAGCCGCTGCAGCAGGTTCATCACGAAATTGGCGAGGCGCGGGTACAGTGTCAGGCTCTGGATGGTAGTACGCATCATTAGAGTGGGCAGCGGAATGACCTCCACCAGCTGCTGCAGCACAGCCATCAGCACCTCCTGGGTGTACAGCTCGCGTTCGGCCAGGCACAGGGAGGTGGCCTTTACGACGGCCTTTAAGTCGCTGACATTGGGGTCAATGGTATGCAGAGCCACTAGGAGGTCCGTGGGCGACAGGGCCATCGTCTGGTTAGCGAACTCTGCTCCGATCCCGAGCAGCCGGTTGAACACTTCCTTTACGACTGCCGGATTCAGTTTGATCAGCTTAGGGAGCAGGGCGATGAGCTCTGTGCGTGACAGTCCACTCAGAATGGGTATCATCACGCGCACATCCTTGACCTTGTGCTGGTAGAGCTCTCGCACGCGCCGCACCAGATCCAGGTGGGGCGCCGGAACACGCTCCGTCAGTATGTAAATGATACGTATCACGAAGGTCTCCATGCCCTTGGGACAGTCCTCGATGAGTTTCTGCAAGGTTGGGTCCTCCACGCCTAGTTTCTTGATCGGATTGTCCAAGCTGCGGAGGATTGTGCGCTTCAGCTCTGCGGAGGTGGCCACAAACACCTGGCTAACTTGCTCCACATAAACTGTACCGAGATATAGAAAATCGTTAGATGTTGCACAGTAATATATTTATAATCTTACCTTCCGGCTTATAGGGTAACAGGGTGAGGGCCAGACCAAGGCACACCTTGGCCGTATCCTCGCGCCAAGCGGCCTCCGCTGTGGGTCGCCCGAATTCCTGCGTGAAAACTGCAGCCGGCGGTGCCTCCTGCACCACAAACTTGAGCCACTCCAAGGCGAACTCATCTATCCGTGCAGGAAGGATTTTGTGGATATGGTAAATGCTAACCAGGTGTGCCAGGGCACGGTCCCGCAGATCAGCGCGCTCATGCACAGAGAAATTGAGCAGGGCTCGCACAAAACGATTCTTCCGCGGTGGCCTCAGCACGGCCAGGTCCTTGATGAGCTCCAGTCCATGCTGGGAGAACTCATTCACCAGGCACAGCTGGACCAAATGCCCTATGGCGTTCTCTGGAAGAATGGGCGCCTCCAGGTAAGCACGGCGCAGAAGAATGATTTTATCCTTGTGCTCACAGCGCTCGCCGATGCCGAAAATGAGCTGGTTGAGTAGCTCATTGTAGGCGTGATCCGGACGATTCTCGGTTTTCACGTAGGTGTGCCTGGTGAAGCCCTGCAGCAGGGAATACTCCTCAAACAACCAGGAAAAGGCCAGGTCGATGCGCTGCTTAACGTCTTCCAAGATGAACTCCATGATGCCGTAGCGAACATTGTCCGGAAAGGTGGCGGCTATCACAGTGACCAGCTTGCGCCGCCTAGACGACACGCCTCCCTTGACACACTGTCGCTCCGAGTTGAGGATACGACGAACGGCCTCCGTGAGGAACTTCTCCTTCAGATTTCGCGGCAGAGGCTTTGTGATCTCCTGCAACTTGAGTGTTTTGGCGCGTTCTTTCATCTTTTCAATTACCGTTTGCTCGCCCTTCGCCCGCTCCATGGTCTCGCGCAGCTTCTTGGTTGCCTCCTCTTTTCGCAACAGTTCCTCCTCGCTCATCTTGCGGACGGATTCGTCGTCGACTTCCATGGGCGTAGTATCGTCATTAGGCTGCACCGTTTGCACTTGTTTAACCCTCATGGGCGGCTCCCGACTGAAGGTGGCGGCACCTGGGCCGAGACGCTTCTCCGTCAGCTGTTCGCCGAAGATTCTTGATATGTTGCTTACCTGCTGCTGCAGGGACATTTGGCGGATCGGCGTGTACTCGCTCAGGAACATTTGAGGCACCTCAGCCGGCAGGTGTGGCAGGAACTCCACAACCAGGTCCACCACGGTCTCAGAAGTGCGCAGATGCTCGGCCAGGAACTTTTCGTTGACTCGAGTGGACTTCTGCTTCTGTCGCTCCAACTCCTCGGTGTCCAGCTCCATCTCTCGCTGTTCACTTGCCAAGCGCGCCTTCTTTGCCAGACTCTGGGCGGCGTTCTCAAGGATGCGCTTCTGTCGCCGCGCCGTTTCCTGCTTGTCCATCTTTGGCATCAACTTCTGTATCTCATTCGACGACGAACCGAGGTCCACCAGCATGCCCCGAATAGTGCCGGAGAACTCGAAGGCACCGCGATTCTTTAGTAGTGTTTGCAGCTGCATTTTGAGACTCTTGCGGACGGAACTCACCTGGGAGTCTGTGAGAGTGGGCGGCAGATTGGCGTTCAGCTGCTTGAAGGCCTCCACAACGGCGCCCATGAAAACGGGCCGCATTTTGGCCACCGTACATAGGCTGCTGGTGCAGGCAATGAGATTGACAGACGAGATATGCGTGGTGCCGTGGAATTGCAGCATGATGTCGAATATATTGTTGCCCTCCTCCTGCAGCTTCTGGCGACGGAAGAGCTTGCAGTGATCGGGCACATCGGCCAGAGAGAAGTCGCCATCGCGCTTGAGGCTATCCTCGTCGGCAAAGCTCTGCAGGATAATGACGCCCTCAAGGAACTTGATGGCGTTGGTGCGAATGCCGTCGTTCTCGTTGTCAATCATGTCCAATACCTGCGCCTTAATGAGGCTCAGTATATTCCAAGCCTGCTCTGCGCTGTCGCCGGGCTCCATGAGGTTGCACAAGTACTGCAAGCCATTCTTGTAAATGCTGCCACAGGCCTGGATGACACGCTTGATAACCTGAGCCGAGTTGTCCCTCAAGAGCATGGACACTATGTTGATCACATGCGGCAGCAGTTCCACCTTTACTCTGCTGCAAGAAGTAAGGGGGGTAATTACTTATTGTGGGTACCGCCTCCTCAAACCCTTTTAACAGCTGATAGTTACCAAACTTGCTCCACGAACGCGACCACCTGCTTGCGCACCTCCATGTTCTGGTCGTGGGCCAGCGACAGCACTGGCTCCAGGAACTCCTCGGCCAGCTCTGCGCAGGAACCAAGGACAGTCTCCTGAACCTTGACCAGCAGCTCACACTTGGTGGTGGCCGACGCAATGGAGAGTTCATTGCACCACTCAATCACCTGGATGGGAGTGGGGAAGAATATTCAATGAAAGCTAGTGGCTTTGGACCGAAAATGCTACTCGCCTTCGCTCGTGCAGTGGCAGTCTTCTCGTCGGTAAAGAGATTGGCCGTCTCCGAGACGAACTGACTGCGTCCAATTATGCTATCCATTTTTTGTATTACTTATTATTACTATTATTATTTATAACAAGGAATATTCCGAAATTTTCAAGAGGCCGGCACCAGTGTTGTAAGATGAAAATTGCATTTAAAAAAGCCAGATCTGACGGGAAAAAGGCGGATGTGGCATTACTACTAGTTTAAATCGATTATTTAATGGGTGAATAGTCGATAAAAAAGCACATCGAGTGGAAATCTGTAATCGATAACACACACTCTCGATGCATCGATTTACTCACATTTCTTGGGTGTTTTAAAAAGCGTGAAAAACGCTTAATAAACGAAATAAGCCGCGTCACTAGCAGAAAAGTGCAGCCGTGCGTGCCGCAGTCGGGGATTAGTTCGCTTCCGACGTCAAAAGTGCCCAGAAAACGCCACAAAAACGCAGCAGCCACAGCGCAGTGTTATTGAGCGAGAGGGGGCGCAGCGGATAGGGTGTGATTGCGTGTGTGTGTGTGGGCGCCGTGTGTATGTGTGCACCAGTGAGTGGGCAGAGGCAGCGGCAGAGGAGTAGCGCCAGCAGCAGCGGATGTAGCTCGTTGCCCGGACCCCGCAGCGAATACCAGGAAACGCAAATCTAAGCGACAGGCACAAAAAAAAGTAAACACTGGAAACCCAAGCCGCGGCCGTAGACGAGGCCCCCTGGAACACCATAGCACAGCAGCAGCAGCCGCAGCCGCGTCGGTGACCGCACCCTAATGTCAAATAGCCAAGCGAATGCCGGCAGCAGCTGTAGCGCGGTAGCGGATGAGTCCATCCAGCAGCACACTCCGGCTGCCCCTGTGGCAGTCCCAACGAATGCAACCTGCGCAGCCACGCCAGCGTCGACGCAGCAGCAGCAGCAGGCGGCGCCTCACATAGTCGGTGCCTCAACAGCTGATGCGGGCAGTGGCGTGGCCGTTGGTGTTGGCGTCGGCGAGGGCGTCGGAGTCGGCGCCAATCTAGACTCGTCACCCCGGGAATCCGGCGATGACTCGGAGGACGAGAGCGAAATCCTGGAGGAGTCGCCCTGTGGACGGTGGCTGAAGCGACGCGAGGAGGTAGACCAGCGCGATGTGCCCGGAATCGACTGTGTCCATCTGGCCATGGACACGGAGGAGGGCGTGGAGGTCGTGTGGAACGAGGTGCAATATGCCAGCCTGCAGGAGCTAAAGTCGCAGGAGGAGAAGATGCGGCAGGTGTTCGACAACCTGCTGCAGCTGGACCACCAGAACATCGTCAAGTTCCACCGCTACTGGACGGACACGCAGCAGGTGGAAAGGCCTCGAGTCGTCTTCATCACGGAGTACATGTCGTCCGGTTCGCTGAAACAGTTCCTCAAGCGCACTAAGCGCAATGCCAAGCGCCTGCCGCTGGAGTCGTGGCGTCGCTGGTGCACCCAGATCCTGTCCGCGCTTAGCTATTTGCATTCCTGCTCGCCGCCCATCATCCATGGCAACCTAACCTGTGATAGCATCTTCATCCAGCACAACGGTCTGGTCAAGATCGGCTCAGTGGTACCGGACGCGGTCCACTATAGTGTGCGGCGGGGCCGGGAACGGGAGCGCGAACGGGAGCGGGAGCAGGAACGCGAACGGGGAGCCCACTACTTCCAGGCACCAGAGTACGGCGCCGCCGATCAGCTGACCGCCGCCCTCGACATCTACGCCTTCGGGATGTGCGCCCTGGAGATGGCCGCCCTGGAGATCCAGCCCAGCAACAGCGAGTCAACTGCCATAAACGAGGAGACCATTCAGCGCACAATCTTAAGCCTGGAAAGCGACCTGCAGCGCGATCTAATTCGAAAGTGTCTGAACCCGCATCCGCAGGATCGGCCCAGCGCCAACGATCTGCTCTTTCACCCACTGCTCTTTGAGGTGAGTATATCTGCTACTCTTACAAGTACCTGTTTCGGGAGGGATTTGAAATTAGGCAGCCAAATGTATTTTCTGAAATCCTGACCATTGACCATTAATCCCCAGGTTCACTCCCTCAAGCTGCTGACCGCCCATTGTCTGGTCTTTTCGCCCGCCAACCGCACCATGTTCTCGGAAACCGCCTTCGACGGACTAATGCAACGCTACTACCAGCCGGATGTGATAATGGCTCAGCTGCGGATGGCCGGCGGACAGGAGCGGCAGTATCGCCTCGCCGATGTTTCCGGCGCCGACAAGCTGGAAAAGTTTGTCGAGGACGTCAAATACGGGGTATATCCGCTAATTACGTACAGCGGCAAGAAGCCGCCCAATTTTCGCTCACGGGCCGCCTCTCCGGAGCGGGCTGACTCTGTGAAATCCGCCACACCGGAGCCGGTGGACACAGAGTCGCGGCGCATTGTTAACATGATGTGCAGCGTGAAGATCAAGGAGGACAGCAATGACATAATAATGACAATACTGCTGCGCATGGATGACAAGATGAACCGGCAGCTGACATGCCAGGTGAACGAGAACGATACGGCGGCGGATCTCACCAGCGAACTAGTGCGCCTGGGCTTCGTACACCTGGACGACCAGGACAAGATCCAGGTGCTGCTGGAGGAGACTCTGAAGGCGGGTGTCATGAGCGACGGGGCCGGGGCAGAGAGCTCTGGTGCGGGTGTGACCACCACTGCGACCATGGCGGCACTGCAGCAGCTAGAGCGCAACTGGTCCATTTCCTCGGACGCGGACAAGCAGACAACTGCCGTGATGTATGTGTCGCAGGAGCAGCACCCGGATCCGGATGTCGAAGCGGAGCAATCGGGCACGACGAGCAATTAGAAGAGAGAGTATCAGCTTAGTATTCAGGGGCAGGCCGGCCGGCGCGTATTGTTTTTATTATATTGGGAATTACACATTACGATTTTATTACTACTATTATTTGTTATTTTTATATATATATACCTATATATGTATATGTATGTATGTATTTGAAATAATATTTATGTATGTATGTACCATAAACGATGTTGAACCAGGCTTCCAGGCTACAAATTTCGATGGCATATATAGGACAAACAAAAACACATACACACCACACGAAGGTGGGCTTCATTGCTTCATCAAAAGGCTGAAAATCGTTGAAACCGAGAGGGTCTGTCGCAAAATGTTGGTAATCTTCTTTCTTGGGTTAAGATTAGCATTATTCTTAGTCCTCACTTTCGTTTACAACGATTTTTGGCCCATATACTGACTCACCCGAATAAGGACACACTTGTAAACGCAGCTAACGAGCTTACAAAAATCAAAGCATTCGCTTAGCACCACTCTGGGGAGCGGGCGTGAATAGAATTCGCAGCTCGCTCCCAGCGCTAGATACCATTCGAATACAAAATACCAGAAACAACGCCACTACGAAGGTCATTTTCTAGGACTTGTATATCAAATTTGATCACTTAGCCATGCCGACACGATGAGAACGAAACCTATAAACGCAGTGGATTGTATTTAAATGTATTACAAATATAAACAAATACGCAGGGCCACGAAAGAGAATAAATAAATTATTAAACTAAAAACTATATAAACACACAAGCAGAGAGCATGCAACAACAACAATAATACACAACAGACATAGCTACACACTATTATTAAATAAATAAAGATGGCAAACCAGCTGACTACGTCTACTTACTTTTTACTTAATCCCCTGTCCCACTCAATTGAGTTTATTTTGTGTCCAGCTCATAAATAACCATCAATTAAGTTGGATGAAGCCTAATTGATCAAGGAAAAGACCAAGATAGAGGGTTTCGAGGAAGTAAATTGTGAGCAAGTGGCCCACTTTTCTCGGAAGAGAATACATTTTAATTAAACAAAAACTAAGTCTAAGTTCAAAACAAATTACTTTATTTTGTTTATTATAAAAAGAATATGATAATTCAGTGGAATCCTATCTTAAGTTGACTTTTGAGTAGTTATGTAAGTACCCGCATGGGGTATAAAGACCTTAAAATAACAAGATGAGTAACTTCATACGATAAACCACTTAGTGAGTGTTCTTGCTTTATCACACATGGAAGCGCATTAAATTTGTAAGTCAACTTTGTGCTAACAATTCAAACGTATCCGTATCATGTTATTATTATAAGGTCTTTGTTAGAATCCATTTTTATCAAAATTCATCGACTTTTTGCTTAAAGATAATATAAGGTAAAGGGGCCACAGAAACCAGTTTGCTTTAGAAATTCATTGAAATAGGCCACTTACATATGTACATATGTTCTTGAGGCCAGCAAATTTCTCTGCTAACTTTGCTTACTTATTTTACTCGTACAAATGCATTGATGCCTATCACTGATTAAAAGCACTCAAAGTATTTCTGTGGCGCCCCGACTAAGTTTATATTTAAGCACACGCCTGTGCTGGAGCTTCGACTTCCTTTGGCTCCGGAGTCGCGGCCAACTTGATGCGTTTGCACTGCCTCTCTTCTGGCTCGTCATCGCTGAAACCCTCTTCCGGTGCCGCAGCCGTAGCCTGCTCCGCTTCACTTTCTGCTGGGACCACCACTCGAACCGGTTGCTCCTTTTCATAGAGCTCCAAGAGCTTGTTGCCCTCATAAAGGACAAACGGTAGAGTGGCTCGCTGATAGTAATCCGGCAGAAGCTCCAGGTTGTTAATCACCGTGTCCAGCATGTGAGACTTTTCGCACCAAATACCGGGTGCGTCGTTTCGCACTGGATTGATGTGGACATGCAGGTGGTAAAAGGACGGCTGGTAGTGGAAGTACATGCGCAGCTGGTTGGGATTTAGGCCGTAGCGCTTGAAGATAGCGTCCTTTGCCGACTGGCGCAGGTTACGCAGTAGATCCAGGTGACTAGCATTTAGATCACGAAGCGATTTCAGATCATGCTTATGGACGATGCCTAGCAGGTACAAGTTCTCTACATTCCGCCCGTCCCACTTGAGATCGGGCAGCAGGATGAAGCCAGTCTCCGGATCCTTGTCCTCGAAAACGATCCTCTCCGTCTCCTGCTTGTGCTCGAGTATGTTGTACACCCACTCCAAGGAGAATTGGCTCGAGGAGAGGTAAGGAAGAGTTATCTTTTCGTACAGCTCTGGAGTCTCCCGAATGAGGTACTTTTGGCAAATGGAATACTTCTCGATGTGTTTGTCCGTTGCGGGATATATGACGGTACTTTTGACTCCTGGAGAGTCAAGGAGAATTTTAGACAATTGGATATGTACATTCACTTGTTTATAATTACCACATAGATCTCTGCTGGGCACAACCTGATAACTGCCGTATATATTGTTCACAAACTCGGTGTCCACCTTGAGGTCTGCGCTAAAATAGCTCGGCTTCTTCGGTGATTCCTCGGAGAGCGGCTGAGTGGCCACGTCGCTTTCCCTATAGGCTGTCGGAATTAATGTACTCGATTAGGAATTCATGAACAATAAATAAAGCCTAGACCCACCATTTTTCTCGAAAACAACAATCGCGTCGTCCGTTTCCGAAAGGTCGGGGAAAGTGCCGAGCAGGGAAATGCTTTTCCGGACACTGTTGTTGCTTAGTATGCGCTTTAGCCGGAACTTTGACAAGTCGTACGTCGGCGAGTTGGATTCTGTGCTTTTTTCCGCTGGCTCCGGCATCTTTATTTTGTGTTTTTCTTTCAATTCGTAGAAAACAATTTACTTTCTTGCGGCTTTTTCAGAGGTGCAGTGTGACCGTAGTTCGGACTATAAAAAGTGCTAAGATACGGGTCTCGACTAGTGTTGGGTAAGTACTTTTTGATATTGTACTAAATGGACAAATTTAGTACTTTTCATTATATTTATTACTCGATAATTTCCGCCATCCAAACTGCGGTCATATATGGCTTGTTTTTTAATTGTTTTATTTTGATTTCGGAGCGATTGTGTCGCGAAATGGACATCGATAAGATCTGCCTGACCTGCCTGAGCTCGACGGGCCCGTTTCTGTCCATCTATGATAACGGATCGGGCAGCTGCCTGGCCGACATGCTCAGGCAATTCACAAAAACTACGGTAAGGGCCGCGAATTCCTTGAGTAATCACAGTGCTAATTCGACTGATTTCTCTGTTTTGCAGCCGCGTCGCAATGATAACCTGCCCGAGAAGGTGTGTCTGGGCTGTTTGAGTGAAATAAACCACTGCTACACGTTCAAGATTATGTGTGAGAATTCCAGTCGGACTCTGCGCCAATTGCTGCCGAATGCCCTTCCCGAGGAGTCCGAGTCGGAAAAGGTGTCAAACAAACAGTCGGTGTCCACCATAGATCAGGCTGTGCAAACGCCCAATTGGGAGCCCAGCCGTTGCACGGTGTCCTCCCAAACGGAGGAAGTAGTCACTGAGGACAGCAACCTGTCTAAGCGGAGGATTTCATTGCACTTGGACGACGGAGATGGTGATGGTGATGGTGAAGGAGAGGTATTCGACTACGAGCTGACCGATGAGCCCATGGAAAAGGCGACCAGCATAATCCTGCAAGTACAGCAAAGCATGAAAGTAGAAAAGGAGGTCGGCTTCTCGCAGGCCGATGTCATTTACGAGGGCGATGACAACGATTTGGAACAGCAGATCAGGGAGTGCAACCTGGCCATATTTGACAGTGTCGAGAACGAGGCTGCAGATGTCCAGGTGCCACCTCAACAGGTGAGCACAAGAAAAAGAGCAGTTAAACTTCTTGTGCAGCAGCAGCAGCAGGAAGAGGAGGCGGAGCAATTTGTTAAACAGGAAGGTCAACCGGCAAAGAAACCCTCTCGTCGGAGGGCAGCTGAGAAACAGGAGCTGCACACCATGTCGTCGGCGTCGTCTTCGGCGACTTCTCCCTCGAAGCAGCTGCGAATGGGAAACAGCCACAGGCCTGTGAAATCGGCAGCCACCTCATCCGCGGTCGGAGGAACAAGCCCAGCAGCGGCAGGAGCTGCCTTGGTAGCCGAGCTGAAATACCACTGTGATCGCTGTAATGCTGGCTTTGCATTGGAGAAATCCCTGATTATTCACAAGAGACAGAACAGCTGTACGAACCGCAATTTCAAGTGCGATGAGTGCGAACGGGTCTTTGTGTCGCCGGATCACCTGGCTGAGCACCGGGCCAATCATGGCGCACACAACTGCCCGGAATGTGGACTAAAGTGCGAGTCCAAGGAGCAGCTGGGCAAGCACATGGTGCAGGGCCACAAGCGGAATCTACGCAACCAATGCAACGTTTGCCAAAAAGGTGAGTCTGCTATTAAGTTCGCTGTAAAAGACCTAAAAACATCTGTTTCACAGTCTTTACCATGCTGTCAACGCTGCGGGACCACATGCGTATCCACACCGGCGAGAAGCCATTTGTGTGCAATATCTGCGGTAAGAGCTTCACCCAGAATGCCAACCTGCGCCAGCACAAGCTCCGCCACTCGGAGACAAAAAGCTTCAAGTGCGAGCTGTGTCCACACTCGTTCGTTACCAAGGCGGAGCTAGCCTCACACGCCCGCACCCACACAGGCGACAAGCCCTTCGAGTGCGAGGTGTGTGCGGCCAGGTTCACCACCAGTTGCTCCCTGGCCAAGCACAAGCGCAAGCACACCGGCGAGCGGCCCTACGCCTGCGATCTGTGCCCGATGAGGTTCACAGCCCTAAATGTGCTTAAGAACCACCGGAGAACGCATACCGGCGAGCGTCCATATGTGTGCCCATTCTGCTCGAAGACCTTCACGCAGCGCGGCGACTGCCAGATGCATCAGAGGACACATCAGGGCGACCGCATCTACATTTGTCCAGTGTGCAGCGAAGAGTTCAAGTCTATGCCGGAGATGCGGACGCATCTCTCCGGACACGAGCAGCACGACAAACGACTGGTGCACTTTACCCTGATTAGCAACAAGGAGAATGGTAGCGGTGCTCTCGAGGATGACCTCAACGAGATGGCCGAGTCGGCGCTGATGATATAAGCGTTTAACTAGTGATCTTGTTGAGTGCACAAATTAGGATTTAGTTCTCCGAGAAAAAAAGGGATGCATCCCACCTCCAAGAAGTATGTATCCTTGCACAGACACACATTATTCGACCGCTGTTTGTTTCCACTTGCTCACCTCTCCCCAGCGGGAATACAATTTATGTCGCAAACTCACAACTTTAGAACATCTTTAGTCTTAACTTAGTCGCTAGATTGTAGATACAAATAAAAGCTTAAATGGTACATTGCAGTGTCGTCTCCTCATGCTAGTAGAACTGACCATATTGCCCCGCTGGCTGCAGGGCCGTCGACGTGGAGGCTACGACGGAGGTCTCGGGCAGAAGCAGGGCGGCTGTGGAGGGCGGTCCGCTCGTGACCGGCGGATCTCCGTGGAACCAGTTGACTAGCTCATGGTGCGCACTCTGGACGCATTTGCGCTGGTCCGCAATCAGGTTTTCCGAGTATTTTACGTGGTTGGCATATGCATCCTTTTCATGCTGCACATCCTTGGACATGCGATGCAGATCCTTGAGTATTGCTGAGCCCCACAGTTGCACGTGGATGTCGGGAATCTTGCTGGCCAGCTGCATTGCCGGCGTTACCATGTTCATGCTCTCCTTGGAGTTGCCAATGCTGAGGAAGACGTGCGAGAGCAATACTAGCGAGCAGCTGGTGAGTCGGTTTAGGTCCTCAGCGTTGGCCATTTTCAGGGTCTCGCGAAGAAATCGCCTGCAAAATGAAAGAAACACGTGAAGTAATATAAGCATTAATGTCAAGGATGTTCCCCCACTCACTTGGCCTCGTGGAAGCTGTTTTTATGGAAGGCGTGCAGACCCTGGACGTAGTAGAAGCCCCCCATTAGCGCCTGGCTGCTGTAAGTGTGCGTGTTCTCCGTCGACACAGCGTCAAGTATTTGCTTCAGGTCCGTTTCCCGCTTGGTGCGCAGATAGATTATAGCCAGGTTGAGGTTGGCGAACAGCTTCAGGTCCCTCTCGCTGGTCTCGCTCACGCAAACGAGAAACTGTCGCTCGGCGTGCTCGAAGAAACTGGTTGACATGGAATACAGCCCAACGAGGCAGTGCAGCTGGGCGGAGTGCCGGCGCAACAGACTGCGCTGCGGTGCCGCCAGGCATACGTCCCGCGCGGCAGCAATCTCGCGGATGGCCAGTTCCCGGTTTCCCATCACCATGCGGCACATGACAATGTGCTCCAGAAGAATCACCTTGAAGACGGACAGAATGGGCTTATCCTCCTGCTGCTTCAGCTTTTCGATTTGAGTGAGCGCCTTTTCGGTATACTTTTGTGCCTTGTCCATGTAACCCGCCATCATGGAGTGCGACACGGTCACGAGGTAAACCAGCACGTACAGCTGCTCCTTGGGCAGCCACACGAACATCTCCAGCTGATTGGCACCGAAGATAGCCTCGTCCGATGGCCAATTGGGTGCCATTATCGTTTGAATGGACATCTGTAGCTGCTTGAGGCTGGGCTTCACAGTCTTCACCTGGCCCAGAGCCAGGTAGTAGCACACCTGCAGCACCAGGAAGAACACCTTGAGATACTCCTTCTGGTGGGGATTGGGTATGTTGTTGTCGATGATTTGGCCCGCAGAGTTGAGCAGGGCGAGCACATCGTTGGTCTTGCGCTCGATCATCAGGATCATGGCGCGCGAAAGCAGGAACAAGACCTTCAGGTACGTGGCGCTCGCCTCGTCGGCGCTTTCCGCACCCACGGCCAGCAGCTCGGACGCCAGGGAGTACTCGCGATCGCTGGCATGTATCTGGGCCAGCTGCAGCAGAAGCTTGCAGTGCCAATAGACGTTGTGCTGTGAGAGTTCCACGGCGCGCCGCAGCATCGCCTTGGCCTGGTGTGAGTTCTGGTCCGTCTGCAGATGGAGTTGCGCCAAAAGCGAGGCCGTGTCAAACTTGACGTCAAAGTTGGCCAGCGGCTCGGAGATGCTCCACGCCTTCTCCAAATGATGGCGCGCGAGGTCTATATTCTTCGTGTAGGCCATTAGGATCTGGCCCATTTGCAGGTGCGTCCGCGCCTCGACCTTTGAGGGCGGCATGAATGTGAACAGCGCCTGGAGGCACTGGATGCACTTCTTGATGTTTGGCGGCTGCGAGGTGCGAAAGAACTCCGCCAAGCCAAGCAGCGAGATGTAGCAGGCGTCTTGCGACGCCGCCGCCGACGTGGAGGCTGATGCGCTCATTTTGGACAGCAATTTCGGTTTGTTTATAGCGTAATTTTGTTTTGTTGTCAATTTCGCGACTGTGCGGTGGTGGCTGCCAGTGTTGGTCAATGCACTCGCTAGTGGTGGCACAAGCTGCAGCTGAAATCGAGCTGTCACTGATATCGAAATCACGGAATAAGAAGCGGATTCCTTGGCATGTTTAAAAACTTTAATAGGCGTAAATAAAAGTAATTAATTATAAAAGGCTAATTAATTGTACGTTGGACGTACACATTTTTTGTATTTTTTTTGTAGTGATGGAAAGTGTCCGTTATTTAATGAAGACCCTCTATGTAAAGGCCGTTTATCGTTATCGTTATCGAAACTAAACAACAATCTTCGCTCCTATTGTTTTCCAACTTTAAAGCTCAATTGGTTGACAGTCGTGAATCTCCGGTGTGCATTCTAGAAAAGTGTCCTGCTGTTAAAGGTATTTATTGGGTTATTTTATGTCTATGTTCGAATTAGTGCAGGGTATTCCCGACATAAAAGATTTCCAGGAACCCAATCAATCACAAAATCCAAGAATTTTTAAATAGACAAGACATTTTTAATATAAACATACATAATGTACTTGTGAACATATATAGTAGCGTAAGCGAACAAGTCGAACCAGTCTTAATAAGCATTAAACCAAGCATAAGCTTTTCTCAAGCAACAAACAATAATCTAATCAAATCTGATTGATTTAGGTAAGACCTTTATTATTAAGGCACTACTTTTTTTTGCTTTCAATACATAATAACAATTTTAACAAGAACGTGCCAAATGTAATATGTATTGTGTAATTTTCAAATAATTAACGTGCTGAAATGTATTATATGAATATTACATATATTCATGTTTATATATGTATATATGTACATATATTGAGGAGAACTTTTTAGGTGTTACTTATATTTATAATCTATTTATTTTTCTTATGCATATTTTCAAGCCATAAAATGAACATTCTGAGCCAGACCCTCCTGGTGGTTTTACCTGCCATTTCCCTAGCCCTTTTGTGCGATGTACCCTTAAACCAAAATAATTTGGTACCTCGAACCAACCTGTACCAGAGCCAGAGAACCTTTGCTGTGTCCATGCTAGATGCTATACACAAACGGACTCCACGCGGAAATGTCTTCTTCTCGCCATACAGCACATACAATGCACTGCTCCTAGCCTATTTCAGTTCCTCCGGGGAGACGGAAAAGGAGCTTGCTAGGGTGCTACAGCTGGACTGGGCCAGCTCCAAGGAGGTGGTGCGCAGCGCCTACATGTTGGAGAAAAAGCACCTTCAGTCCCGTGTGCGACAAAGTCCGCTGGAGTTTTCCTCTGTGGGCCGAATTTTCTACGCCAAAGATCTTGAACTAGGTGAATGCCTCAAGGAACGCCTGTTTAACGAGTACAAAAAGATGAATTTCGAAGGGCAGCCGGACAAATCGCGCAAAGAAATCAATGACTGGATTGCCAACCAGACCCACCACCAGATCCGCGACATGCTGAGCGAGGACGACATTACATCGCGCACTCGTGTGGTCTTGGCCGATGCCTCCTATCTGAAGGGCCAGTGGGTTAGCAAGTTTAAGCCAGAGAAGACCTCCCAGAAACGGTTTTATACCACCGCAACTGACTTTGCAATGGTCCCTATGATGAGTCAAAATGGTACCTTCTTGTTGACTCTGGACGAAAACCTGGACGCCAAAGTTCTGCAGATGCCTTTCCGCACCTCCTACGAGACACAGGGGAATCCGAAATCCGAGATCTCAATGGTGCTTGTCCTGCCCTCAACATCCTTGGATAATGTGGTGTCCAAATTGAACTCCGACACCCTTCGACAAGCCTTAAACTTCGCTATGCCGCGACAACTGGAGCTGTCCGTGCCCAAGTTTGAGTTCGAGCAGCGCTTGCAATTGGTTCCGGTAAGCTTTTCTCACATCTAGTAAAATATTCCATTTTATATCTCATACCTCTCTACATTTTTTTTTTGAAGTCAAATAGTTTTCATTTATATTAAATTCAATAAAATGATATTTTCTTTGATATCAATAAATAAAATTTATAAACTCTTTCGTCATAATCCAATTCTTTAAAAGCTTTATATTATTTCTAGTTAATAAGCTAAGGTAATCCGTTATTTCTCTTATAGATCCTCGGTGGCATGGGACTGACCAGGACCTTCTCCCCGGCTGGAACCTTCATGGATTTGACGTCTGAGCGAATTGTATTCGACGACGCCCAGCAGGTGGCCAAGATCAAGGTCGACGAGGAGGGCAGCACCGCTGCGGCGGCCACCCTTCTTTTTTCTAGCCGTTCGGCGCGCCCAGTTGAGTCTGAGACATTCAAGTGCGACCATCCTTTCCTGTTCCTCATCTACGATGAGACCAACGAGTCAATCCTGTTTACAGGCATCTATCGCGATCCCAAGACAATGAAGGCGTAAACCTTGGGTATATTTTTTTTGAGTCTGCGGTCAATAAAACCTTATACTTTTGTAAATATCATATCAGATAATAAAAGATACTTCAACGTAATAAATACAAATTGCCCCTAAAAATGTTCATCGTATCACAGATTGTTTTAAAACATTTTTACCAAAATTATAGAGGCCGAGGGTTTGTTTAGTAACTTAGTAAGATTTATTTTCTTAGTGAGTTAGTAGTTAGTTTTTAGTTTCTTTGTTTTTTTTTTTTTTTGTATGGCTTATAAAAAAAGATATAACAGTTTTAATTGTGCATATAACAGTTTTTTATGAAAGTTACTCGCTAACTTAAGCTAGCATCCGGTGAAATCATTTGGCTGAAAATCAGAATCAGAATCTGAGATTTTAATAATAATAATACTAAAATGCTTATTTAAATAACATAGTCATATTATTAATTATACAATTCCTATCAATAAGGGTTTAAAACTGTAAATGATTTCAATTGTTTACATTGAAATTTAAGTAAACGTGATTTAGAATTTCTGATTTCAACAATGTAAGGAAGGTTCCGATTTGTGGCGCTGTAAGATAAGTGAATTTATTTAATAAAACCTATGCAATGCCTTAAGCTAAAAATACCTGCTGAACGTACCACTAAAATGCTCCACCTAGTGTTGTGAGTTTCAAAATTTCATCGATCTGGTAAGCGGATCAGCTGTTTCTCACCGATCGTCTATCGATACCCAAGCCGGGCTTGAATTTATTTTAGACTGCCATTTGACCACCGAGATCCAGTTTAAACTTCAAAGTTATAACCGCAGTCGAGTGGGACAGACGTGTTTTTCGGTCCTCAGTTGAAGAAGGTATTTCCCAGCGTTTATTCAGTGCTTGTCGAGTGTTTTGTCCCAATTTGTTCAACTCCCCCGAGCCCGTTACGATCACTCAACGAATCGGGTCGGCATTAAAGCGTAGCCTATTTCTGCAATACTAATCAGCATATCAGTGTGTACATATGTATGTATGTAACAATATAATATAATTGCATACTCACGAGTTATAGATAAATATGGATACATACATTTTGTCGCACGCAATTGAAGTGAGGCAATAAATGGAGCTATTTTGGTATAGTTATTACTTAAAATTTGTGACATATGTATGTGCATACATACCTACTGGTAGTAAGAGGGGCTTTCTTTCAAGACACTCACCAAGTGCTTATCTGTGATCATGACCTCGGTCATGGGTTTATACATATATAAATCGTCCAGCGACAAAGAATTAATTTCAAGAATAAGTCATAAAATATATATATTTTTTTAAGAAATAATATTTGGACTAACCAAGACTGCTGCTGAAACATTAAATTAGAACAGCTTAGGTATTTCCAAAGATAAGAAAACTAAATCATATTTTAAGTGAAAAATATTTAACATTTTGACCGTATTGTCCCTTTATAACCATAATATTTTGAGATTAACTCGATATTAGGGAAATATAAATAAATTTTGGCTGAAAATCCTTTGTTTGAAAGGATTTTACAAAGTGTTTGCCATCTCTTTAGGCTTAAAATGTTCAATGCTCCTACTACATAGAGCTGCCTTTAAGCTTTTCTACATACATACATATGTACTAAATAATTTACTTTATTTTTCGTTATTGATCATTCTTAATGGCGTTTGGTTTATTTTTTCCCAAGTACTTTGACACTCATTTAAGCCAAGTTCGAGGCAACAGATCAAAATGACATGTTCGCTTCCCATCAATCAAAACTTGTTGTTCAGTATTTTGGGAGAACCCCAAAAACTTCAGTCAGCTAACAAAAAATATAAGGAAAACGACGCGCATGCGCAGATGTCAAACAGACGGACAGACAAACGTTACGTCTGTGTAGGGTACAAAAATAATTACAAAATCGCCAATACAGGGTCAACAATGAGCATACGCGCTAAAATACGAAACGCCAACAATTTGTGCCGTTTATGAATCACATACTATATTGTGGCGTTGTCTGCCGGTGGGATCCGCGCAACCGGTTGCTGGAAATGTTAATTTTGGGTTTTTTTTTTGTATATTTTTATACAAAGCCCTGCTGGCGCTGCAGTCACGCAACCGCGGACATCGTCATCGCTCAGCTGGTAAAAAGCTTCCACTCCCAATCTGCAGAGCCCCTTTCATGCTCCGCTGCTGCATTCGAACACCACAGTTCATTATGTTTTGGATTGCGAATTTCGAGTGCAGAGCGGCTGGGGAACTTTCACTTTTTTTGTTTTATGTCGCGGCTGCAAAGATGTTGCAATTGTCGCCCGAAGATAAACTAAGTAACAAGCCACTCGATGGACTGGAAAAGCTTTCGAGATAAATCATAAAAACTGAAGCGAACCAATTTGAATTATACATATATTTGGTTCGGGATTTCCGACTTTATCTCAAGGACTTTAAAAGAAATGAAACATGATGATGCATAAATCTTAAAAATGAGTTTCACTGCTTTAAGCTTTTCCAAATTATTCCACGTTTGAAATTAGAAATAATCTTTGAAAAGGTCGTTAATAACACAAAGCCTTAAATAATATAAGGAAATCTAAGTGCTTAAAAAAATATTTTTGTAACAAATAACACTAACAAATAAAATTGTTAAAAATAATTTTTCCCCCTATATTATTGACTTACTCCGCTTTTTAGAGTACTCCTGTCTATGAATATAAAAGAAAAATTGACTAGTTGCCATCGCCTAATGAGCTTAAACAAAAGATTTTAATATTACGTTTCCCTTAATGAGTGGGGGTTTTCTCCCTAAAGCGTTCAGCTCTTTTGGAAACAATTTTCTGACATTTATTGTCATGACACGTGAACGGATGGCGGGGAAACCAGAGCACTGTAATGCGTCAACCACATTGCCTGAGAACTGCATAAATTTACCCAACTTAAATGCGTCTCTCGGGCCTTTCGAGGTCTCTAATCACTTTGCCGGGACACACAAACAAACATTAGAGTCGTTGGTTTCAGTTACTTAATATTCAACAGAGGCTAAGGCCGATAAGCCGGCTAATGCTTAAGCCTCAGACATTCCAGCTTCAAGGTTACCTGGCGGATCCCGCTCTCTTTAGGGTTTATTTACTTGTTATTGGGGCATTCTTTTGTATGTTATTATAATCACATTTTGCTGATAAAATTCATATTTTCTTTCACTGATCACAGGTTGTTTTCCCGTCACAAAATGCATATTCTCAGCCTATCCGTGACGGTGCTGCTGCCGGCGATTGCACTAGCCAGTCTCTGTGACGTTGAACCCAACTCAAACTTCCTGGAGAAGCGAATGAACCTTTATCAGGGCCAGCAGAACTTCTCCGTCTCCATGCTTGATGTGATCCGGAAAAGCACTCCCAACGAAAATGTCTTTTTTTCGCCGTACAGCACCTACCATGCCCTGCTGCTGGCCTATTTCAGTTCCTCCGGGGAGGCGGAAAAAGAGCTCGGCAAGGTGCTTCAGCTGAACTGGGCCGACTCCAAGGAGATGGTGCGCAGCGCCTACTTGGTAGAGAGGAAGGACCGTGAAATTCGATCGCACAAGATGCCACTCGAGTTCTCATCCGCGGATCGCATTTTCTTCGGCAACAATTTGCATTTGACTCACTGCGCCGAGACCCGTCTGGCCAAGGAGATCGTCAGGATGGACTTCCAGAACAAGCCAGATGCGGCGCGCAAGGAGATCAACGACTGGATTGCTAACACGACCCACAACCAGATTCGGGACATGCTCAGTGCCGAGGAAATCACCAGTGACACCAAATTGGTCCTGGCCAATGCAGCCTATTTTAAGGGACAGTGGGTTAGCCAATTCAAGGCGTCAAAGACCGCTCCCATGCCCTTCTACACGTCCGCCTCCAATTTCTCCTTTGTGCCCATGATGCAGCAGAAGGGTACCTTCCTGCTGAACACCGACGAACAGTTGCGCGCCCACGTCCTGCAGATGCCCTATCGCACCGTCTTTGAATCGGACGAGCAGTCGGACAGCCAGCCGGATGACAAGTCTGATATCTCTATGGTGCTTATCCTGCCGCCCTTCAACCCCAACTCCCTGGAGGACACGCTATCGCGACTGAACACCGAGACCCTGGAGCAGTCGCTCAACCAGGCCATGCCGCGCGAGATCGAGGTATCCCTGCCCAAGTTTGAGTTTGAGCAGCGCCTAGAACTGGTTCCAGTAAGTCTAATTAATAACTCTGGTGTTCAATTAGAAACTAAAATGCTGCCCTTCTCATTCTAGATCCTTGCCAGAATGGGAGTCTCAAAGATCTTTGACGAGTCCTCCGCCACCTTTGACGATTTGACCTCCGAGTTGATTTCCCTCGGCGATGCCAAGCACGTGGCCAAGATCAAGGTGGACGAAGAGGGCAGCACCGCAGCGGCAGCTACCGTCCTGTTCACGTACCGTTCGGCCAGGCCCGTGGAGCCCGCCAAGTTCGAGTGCAACCACCCATTCCTTTTCCTCATTTACGATCGCACCTCCAGCTCGATCCTGTTTACAGGCATCTATCGTGATCCTAAGACACTCAAGCAGTGAATGCAGCGAGTTTGCAATTAACCTAACCAAATTTTGTCTTGACTGTAATGACATTGTAAACTTCTTAACCTACTTTAAAGTTAATAAATTATGCCCATAACAAGAAATTTAATATATTTCAATTTTATTTCTTTCTGTTCTCTCTTACGATTTCTAGTTAAGACAATAACGAAAAATCTTTTCCAGCCCCAAGAAAACACTTGACCAATTTACGTTTTGCTCAATTTACTAAATTCTTCATACAAAATTCGCATAAATAATAAAAAATTTACAAAGTTTCATTTTGGGAAGCTTCCATTAAGTAAACACTGCTCTACGTAAAGAAATATGCAAATAAGGATGTGGTTTCAATTTTGAGGAGCTTCGTTCTAACCTGGTCTTACTAGCACTCGTATGTACATATGTACAGGACTCTTTAATACTTAACACAAAACCGAAAGCTGAACAATTAATTTAAGACAAAACTAAGCGATTGGACAGATTAACGTGGATGGGAAAGCTATGCGGTTAAATTTATATGTCATGGCCGAGGTGAAAAAGCACTGAAGGCACTTTTGTTTTCTTTCCTTAATTTTTGTGGATTTCGTTAAATACATGTGACTCCACCATCTTCTTTTTTAGATTAATCAATACAATCCTGCTCCTCAAACGAAAACATTGGTATAAGGGGTTCTACAACTAAGTTTTCAAATAATGCGGGGTCGTCAACGGGGCAATCTCGTCAAGAGTTCCATGGCTTGCTGTCTAGATGTCATCCGGGGGCATGGCGACAGCGTAGATAGCGAAACCGATGAACACAATGCCACCCACAATGGTGACAGTGCGCACAGAGATTTTGGAAGCCACTAGACGACCTCCAATCACAGCCAGGCCAGTGCAGATGCAGTGGCCAATAATACCGCCAGCTATAACGCCATAGACGTCCTGCAAAAGGTAATATTGAATATGTTTTTTAGCCAACTAGTTGTTCCTGTTCTCACCTTGCTGGCTGCGAGAATAATAGTGGTCAGTTGGGAGCGGTCGCCCCACTCGGCCAGGAAGGTCATTGTGAAGGCCTGGGCCAAGATGCGCATGGTGAAGTAGGTGGCGCCGCGTTTCTGTGGACGACGGCGGCCGCTCTCGGCGTCGTTTACCAGCGCAGCGTTCACATCACGGTCCAGCTGCAAGAGAAGACATAATACCCAAGGATTAGCTAGGAAGAACGCGGCGCAGCTGGCCGATGTCGATGAAAATGTGCGCAAAAAAAGGATAAGAACAGCATATAAAGAAGACATTGAACGATTTTTTGAGCAGGAAAACACAACTTTTCCTGTTACATGGACGAACCAAAGGAATAAACTAAAATAAAGCAAAAATAAAGAAAAACGATCACTTCATAACAACATGCAGAGAGAGAAAAATGGGTGACAAATGTGAGCCAATCGAGTGGGGGTGTGGAATGGATATAAAGGGTAACAACCTAGTACAGAGGCCACAAAAACCAAATGCCCAAATGACTTAAAGTTAATTGTTAAGAAATAAATCGATGTCCATGTCTTGTCTTGTGACTGTGTGTTCTATGAGTGTTTAGTGTGGAAATGTCTTTGTTTTTGGGGCAAAAAGCACGTGAAACGAACATGATAAAGGAACAACAAATAGAAGTTGTCGGTTATTAGATATTATTGCAGCCCCGATCTCATTTATGTCAGGTAAATGCTTACGAAACTGGAAATGATTAAACCATAAAACTTATTTACTTCTTTTTCATAATATACATCACACCTTTTTTGAATAATTTTGTCACAAATTTAAGAAATTTATGTTTCGTAAATACCTTACAGTAAAAAAACTCTAATACTTAAATTAATTTCTTTTCGATCATATAGAACACATCAAAAGATTAAATTTTTTTTTTATAAATTTAACCTTCACTTCGATATGCATAATTATATAAATCTTTTATTTGGGGGAAAAAAAGA
>JAEIIJ010018822.1:105-23088 GCA_018904815.1 Drosophila ogumai | reverse complement strand
CCCCTGAGAGGAGAGACTGGCTAGCCGGCCTTGCCCCATCAAAAACTCAGGTCGTAACAATTAAAAAAATTTTAATTAAATAAATAGGTTAGTGCTAAGCTTAAATATTGTATTTACTTTATTTTTAAAAGAAATCTTATTTGTTTATTTAAATTCTATATTTGTATTCAATTGTTTTCTATTCTAAAAAGATTCCAACACATTTTTTGACTGACTTTTTTTTATCGTTCTCTTCCATAAAGTCCAGCTGATGATAAAGTAAAAGTCAAGCTGAGAGACTTGCCCTTGGAGGTATCGTTGGCATCTCCATTTTGACCACTTCTTTCATTCTTGCTGGGGCTCCTTGGGTATTGTATTTCATTTCCGTTTTCATTATTATTTGTGGCTGTCCGACTTTGACTCCAATTCCGATTGCCAGTGGCTGCTGCTGCTGCTCCCGCCCCCCATTCTGCTGTTGTCTCCTTCACTGCCCCTTTTTTTATTATCGCTGCTGTCCTGGCCTTCATACCACGCCTTTTTGTGGAGTGAAGGAGAAAGAACATAAGGACAAGAACAAGGACAACGTCAGCGACGATGGCAACTTCCTGCTATCGTGCTAATTTCCGTTTCTTTATCTTGACACAATGGTGCGCATTAAAAGCACGATGGGCAGGGGTTTCTCTAGAGCAGGACAAGCTCCACAACTAAGGGAGGTTTCTGAGTAGAGAAAGTGGGATTTCCCCCTCGAAAAGCTGTTGCAGCCGTTGCGCTTTTATTTCCGCATTACTTTAGGTAGGGTTTTATTTAGCTAGAAATATGCCAATAATCGATGTTTAGTCGATTTTCTAGTAAAATTTTGCATATTTTTAAATAATAGAAAAATAAATAACTACTTAAAGTCTCACAAAAATATATTTAATCTTCATTAAAACCTTCTTGTTGCGATGCTTTATATGCGATATTTCTTAAAAAATTAAAAATGATATATAAATACCCTATAGAAGCTACAATATTGAATAAGACTTTATCCATTCCAATTCGCGAGCTTAACTTTCCCTTCTTACTCCTCAAATTTGTGGCCATATTAGCCGCCATTTTTGTTCTTGCTTTGTCACCACAGGATCCCCCTTGAATGGGAGTGGGACTCCCCATTTTTGGGGTGGCTTTAGGAGGCCTTCGTCTCTCTCTCCCTCTGCCTTTGGCGAACAAAAATTTGCATTCAGCAACAACATGAAGAAAATATTGATAAATGCCCGCCATTAAACGCGATTAACAATTTGAATTATGTGGCAAAGCCAAATTTTATTGCCCACACAAACAGCCACAACAATTCTATGGCCAAACAAATGGCATCATTATTAATATTTACTCGTATATATATGCACACACCGACCATCATTTTGGTGGATTATTTAGGCGCGTATTTAAAACAACATTTTGGCTACTTGTTTTTTTTTGTATTTCTACTTCTCGTTGGGCACGTTCAAAATGTGTGAATGCAATTGCGCGAAAGCGAAAATGATTGGCAATTGTTTGGGTTACCAACGGAGTTCCATTTTCTGTAACAACATCAACAAAGGCCTTTGGAGACATAATGCAATTTTAGTCTAAACAGTTGCCATCAAAATTTTCAATGAATTGCATCAATTGCCGGTCCATTGTTGGCGCTCCCCCCAAGCGAATGCTTTTATTTTTTTATCCTGTTCTGCAATCGAGTGGGCGTGGCGGTGCCCTGCATACAACCCAATATGATGGTGGGCGGACCAAGGGGTTGGACGGCGGCGAAGGGCGGTTTGTGTAATAAAATAATTGCAGTGCACGTGTCAAAAATATTCAAAAAGGCTTAAGAGGGATTCTGTTTCGGTGGAGGGGATTTTCTGGTGCCGGACTGCAGCATGAAGTGGTTTCTGGATCCGTCATATTTGTACTATTTCTTTTCCCTTTTTTTTTGTGTTTGTGTTGTGTTGTGTCCAACTGATTGCATAAATTGTTGTGGAATTTTATCAAGTTGATGGAGGAAGTCGGTTCAGGAGGGATGAGTTGGTTACTGAGCTGCAGATGTGGTTAGAACGGGGTCTTGGTTTTAACTAAAAAAGTGTGTATTTTTTTTAATGCTAAAAATTTAGATATTAAGATAAATATAAGTAATAACACTCACAAAATTATTCTTGGATAGATAATTAATTTTAATTATAATAAGAAATGTAGTTACATTTTCATATATTTCAACAGAATTTATTATAATTTTAATCATTTCTAGCAACCTTTCTATAAGTTTTATTAAACATTCGACTCGGATTTTCATTGATTGGAAAAGAATAATTTTGGGTTAAAATATACATTTTTTAATGCAAATATTAACAGAATAAAAATATATAGAAATAAATATAAAACAAGATTTATGGTTTTGAGATCAAGTTGTTTATTATGGGTCGCTGATCATAAATCTGAATATAAATCGTAATTTTATTAGAGGCTAAAAACCAAACATTTTAAAATATGATTTCTTATTTATTTGTTTTTATTTTATTACTTATTTATAATTGCTGTGCTTTAAAGGATAAGATATTACGTACTTGGTAATATTAATATTAATCTTAAAGCCAGAGCATTCCTAATTCGTAGTGAATTTGCAAACAAATCTTTAGCTTTTTTGTGTGCGTGTTGCCGGCTTGGAATTTGTTTTGATTTGCAACAAATTTGTTTCAGCATTGTGAGTATATTCCAGAGTCTGTGGGCTGAGCGCTTTATTGCTTTTTCCACTGTCGCCTCTGGGTGCGAGCTGCCTGGGTGTGACGAGGGGGAGGGTGCTGGCCGGGGGTGTCCTCGGGCCTGGGCATTGTTTACATTGTTGTGGTGTGAATAGCAAATAAGCCGCAACCAATTCAGGCAAATCCCATTTTTATAGCATACTTTGCCACATCTTTTTACTCTGATTCCACCACTTCTCCGACCCATAAATTTATTCTAATTGCAAGGCAGAGAGAGCCAACGCAGCAGAAATCGTATTTCCCACATTTTCACACCTCATTAGTTGGCAAAATCACAGAGAGTGAGTAAAAAATAAGCGTTTACTGGTAATGGAAAAATGGTGAAGCTGGGCTTAAAATGCATTTACCGCTGCAATCTGTGGCCACAAAATCAATTTGTGTTTAAAATATATTTTACCGACTGGGAGGAGCTAAGGGAAAAGGGTGCAGAAATAGAAATTAAAAGGCTTTCGTGTCTGTGGCTGCAAATTGATTGATTTTGCTGTGACAGCAACAGTAATTGAAAATATTTTTTGTTAACTATTAGTTTCCCAACGGATTCTGTCAAGCCAAAGTGAAAACGAGCTCTCGCCAATCATTCTCCTGAGTGCGTGTTGTCCCTTCCGGTTCCCTTAATCTAGCGCGCATCTCGCAGGATCCGGATCTTCCTGTTATGCCAAGGTAAACGCGATGGGCCAAGGTGTCATTACTTTTGGAGGGACGACTAAGCGATGCTCTTTAACTAGACTGAAATAAATATATAGCTAACAATTTTAAATATATTTAATTTGAATTTTTTAATTGCAACTCTTTAAATATAAGGATGCAAGAACCTAATAGATCCTATTAATATTTTTTCTATTTACATTTTACTATTATTGTTATTATTTTATATTTTAAGTGCTACTGCAACTAATCTCTAAATGGTAGTAAAACTAATTGAATAGTTTCCCCCAATTTCGAGTAGTTACAACCTCTTACTTTAGCTCGCTGCCTCCTCGCTGCCCTATATTCCCATTGGCATTAAAATGTCCTGCGCTCCTCAGCAATGTAAATATTTTTTTAATCCCACTCGAAGGAAAGCCTTCTCCTGTGAGAACTCCTCTTTCTACCGCGCTTATCAAGCGATGCGCCAAAGCGTGTCAGTTAAGACGGAATATAGTGGGTGGGCGGTGGAAATACCAATCCTGAGGTGGGTCTCATACAATCATACAAAAGCCAGGGAAGAGAGAAAGAAATCCCTTTGACAATGCAATGCATGAATGTATTTTTTCCTTCTTCATTTTAATTCACAGCCAAATTGAATAGAATAGAGAAGGGCGAGAAGAATACGAGGCGATTGCCACGTAGCTATAGATCTCACCTATACAGCATGAATGTTTATTTTCTGAATACATTTTTCAAAAGCAACTGGCAAGGCACGGCTATTTTAAGCAGGGGAGTGGGATGTCATCCAAAAGGATTTCATAATCTTTTAAAATATATTTTTTAAATTTTAAGTAATAATTTTACTAGGCAAAATGTCTCATATTTATTAAGAAATGTGGCTTTGAGATGTATGAATTTTCTACCAATATTATAAGGAGAGGATACTTAGACGTACGCCCCTGATTCCTTCAATTCTCCTGCCCCATCCTGGTCCATTAGCCTTTGTGTGTGCTCTGGTTGTCGCGCGTATATCACATTTCCGTTTGTTAGCAATTTTTTGTCGTGTACATCTGCATGAATAGCGAAAAGTTTTCTGCTCAACTTGATAGCCCCCCCTATAACCAGAGCAGGCGTGTGAAAATGTTTATTGTACATTTTTGAATGCCCCGTTTTGGTGTGGGAAGGAAGGGTTTGGGCCCAAGTTGATTTGGGAGCCAGCTCACGCCTCCCTTCCGTCCAATATTTTCCACACGTCTACGCATAAAAGGTGGTGGAGGCCCAATATCTTGGATTGATTGCCCCACATCCACTTGGACAGTTTTGCTAAGTATTTTGTAAATGTCACAAAGGATTTGGAAATGAAGTTTTTGATATATTTTTTATTGAAAGAAATCCAATGATTTTTAGAAATATATTTTTAAAATAAATAATTTAAGTATTGTATGACTTGGAGACATGTCAGAGTGTGGGCTATATATTTATAAAATATTTAAAGTTGTCGCTAATCCAAAGACCTTGTAGTTTTACAAATCTATTAAATTAAATTGAAAACTGAATTGTAGAATTTAATGGAAACCAAAGGTATAAATAAAATAATTGGAGAAAATCCTAGAGCCTTGGCTTAGTAATTTACAAAAAAGGAATATTTTCCAGAAGTTAAATCTCTCTTAACTTTAAAATATAAGGTTTTTACTAATTAGTAGTTTTAATTTCTAACATAACATTGAAAAGATAAAACTTAAATCATTATTTATATAATTTTAAAGAATTTTCTTTATTTATATTAAAATGTACAAATTAGTTTAACTGTTTTGGTTGGTCTTCTATTTCATGTTAACCTTAACAATTTTGTTTTTTGCTGCAATTATCCTTGCCAAAATTTTATCAGTAAATGGCACAAGAACCCTTCACGTTCTATTCTTCAGAACTTTGGAAAAGAGTCGTTCAGTTAATTCCTCTCAACATTCAGGCGAATTTTTGCGTTTCACCCACAACTTTCTTACCATTTCGCACTAGAATGCTCAACCAACTGCGAAATTGTTTGCCAGCCACAAAAAGAACTGACGGGAGAAAGGACCATCAGAGGACACGGCATAGATAAGGCTGCCAACTTGTTTGCTTAATAAATAAACTTTATATTCATAACTGAAAAAGTTTTGCAAGAAGCCATGGGATGCTCCTCTGTCCCCCTGACTATTTCCCCCAGCGAAACAAACGTGGCCGCTAATTTGCGTGCCAAAAGTTTTGCCGCTGAATAGTATGCTACGAAATTTGTGCAAGCATCAGAAGGAGTTTGTAGGCGCGGCAAAACTACGCGCCGGCATTTCCGTTGCACAGCGCCAAGGCAGAACATAAATTATACAAGCATTTCCGGAGGAGCTACACTGGGATAAGAAGGGAGTAAAGAATTCATAAAAAATAATTTTTGTTATATATAAATTTAAAGCTAATATTTATGAATATGAAGTAAGATGTTATGACAAGCTCCTTGAACTCCTTGGAATTCTTTTAAAAAACAAATATTTTATTATGTGTACTTAAATCTATTTTCTCTTATTTTATATTTATTTTTTTGACATTTCCTTAATTATTTTTTTATATTTAAATTTATTATTTTACAATACCCATAATTTTTTTTGAAGTGCTAACCTCTCCGGCTTTTCACAAGACGCTATCTGCACCGCGGCAAAGGGCGCTTTGCTAATCACAAAAGTTTTCGGTTTTCAGCTACCTTCAAGTCGCAGGGCTCTCCCCCCGATAAACTTACGGGTTAAATACCCTTTGACCCCACACAGCCTCAGTCTGATTAACAAGACATAATTACTTTCGCATTAAGCGGCTGCCTAATAGCTCGTGTAATTCCCCAACTCCAGGAATCCAATCCCCTAATCAGCTCGTCAGACTTTGAAAAACTAAAGAAACCAACATTTTAAATTTTATATTGCAAAGTACAAAAAGTACAAAAACGACTGAAAGGGCACATCAACAACGGTTGGCAGCAAAATGAAATGAAATGAACGGCAAACCACTCGAAGATAATGAAAGTGCATTGAGGCGGCACGAGTTGGGGAAACAGTATCAGGTCGAGTGCGAAAATTTTTCCATTATGCAACGTGCCACATTCCTCCTGGTCCCTCGTTGAAGGAGCGAAGGTAAAATATAGGGTGTAGAAGGAGATTGAAAAGTGACTGATTTGCTTTTTTTGAAATTAATATAATTTAATTTATTAAAAAAATATATATATAAGTATCCAAGTTATTAAAATAAATAGTACAAATATTTAATATATTTTCGTTTTTAGTTTTAAATGCAAACCAATAACGAAAAAAAGGGAATTTATTACAATAAACACATTGTTTTTATAAATGATTTTAGAAATTAAATATGTTTTCATTGATATTTTAAGCCTCCGATATTTATTTTAAATATTTACTTCTTTATTAAATTATAAAGTAACGAAATGCACAACTCAAGTTCTTTAACACAATTAATATAATTACACCAAAAGTAAAATTAAATTTGTAGGATTTATATTTTTTATTCTTTTCTTTATACTTTTTATTTAACATTTTGTGTTTCCCTCAAAAAAATGTATTTATTATAAAACCCAAAAATCTAGTTAAATATTTTTAAAATGATTTTGTATATATTCCACCTAAACTCACCATTAGTCCAGCATAATCACTATGATTCCACAGGGTATTATCTCAGGTGTGAGAGTGCAGGGCAAGCTGGAAAAATGCAACGTTTAAGCGCCTGCGGTGAAATGTCTGACGCCCTTTGGTGGCACCACCGCCTCCTTTACCAGCCCAGCATTCCCCTATTCTCTCCAGGAGCCACTTCTATGGCCAGGACTGATGAGAAAACGCTTCTACAGCGTGAATACATAGAGGGGTTAAACGGCAGATCCGTTTGGACCTGAGCCAGCGCCAGCCAGTGACAACGTGAGTGCTCGACAACGGAAAGTGTGATTATATTTTCATTTTCAATTTTTTACGGCCAATTAATTTGGCAATTGACGCTTCGCTGAGCGTCTGCGCCAGGCCAGATATACAGACATATATATGTACATAGTATATCCGGATACATTCAGTATATATATAAATACAAATTGAGTTGTGTTGGAGGAATAAGAAAAGTCTATTATAGTCTCAGGATGGGTTGCCTGCCAGCTATTTTGACGCTGCATTGTCTGGCCATCCTTGGCATCCTTGGCATCCATTGTTTGGGGGCGTGGCAGCTGCCTGTAATCCCTACCGGCTCCTGCTGCTACTCCTACTCCTAAAGGACATGCAATTTGCATTGAAATTGTTTTTCGAAATTAGAAAAGCCAGTCAGGTGAATGTGAGTGCAGTATGAGGAGCGATAAAACGATGATTTAACCATCATCAACTCTGGAGGGAAAATTGAGAAAAGTGACACTTTCAATGAGGAAATGTTGGAAGTTTGGCCTGTGGGAGGTTTGAGGACTATTTCTAGATATAGAAGGGGTCCTTCAAATTCAGAGGAGTTAAAGGAAGTATCTATTCCTGGAAACTATTCAGTCATTAAGTTATTTTATAAAACACCGATTCGTAATGCTTGTTTGCATTGCTTGCAAAAATTTTAATAAGAATTATTTAATATAAAAAAAGTTACAAGAGTATTTAACATTTGGCTAATATAAATTGATTTAAAATCGAAGGACTTAAACTAGGATTCGTTTGGGGTTGTCAGAGGGGTCCACTTGTTACACTCAGTCTGTCGATCTGCTATTTAGTTCACTTCAGTTCTCCTGGATGATGACCACATCCTGCAGCTGTATATTCGGCAGCTGCAGCAGCTCCTGTTCATTGCCAATGGGTCGGTCGAGGGGATATCCCAAAGGACGCACATCTCGCAGAGAGGCACGGCCAATGCCCATGCCAATCTCCGGGACGATCTCTTGCTCCTGCTGCTCCAACACAGGCGAGACGATCACCAAAACTTGCATAGGGAGACCCTCGGGACGACCGCGTGGAAGTAGCAAATGCTGAGGGAAGCCTCCGTTCTCGCCTACCAAATCCTGCACCTGCTCTTGCTGGCCCTTGTTGCCCAGCTGCAGCATCACCCGGCGGTAGATTTCACCCAGAGGAGTGACATCGCGAGTTGTCCAGGGAATGTCAATGGACCTCTGCTGGATGCGGTTGCGACCCGTCTGCAGCTGCACATTGATGGCGTCCAGCAAGACAAAGTCACGGCGACGCTGTTCCAGGGAAACTCCTTGCCTGCCCTGCTGATCTTCAGCGGGTCCCAACAACACACGGACAATGGCATCCTGATCGCGGTCCGAGGTAATGTCCATGTCAATGGTGAAGGGCTTATTGTTGAGACGACGCTGGCGACCCACAACCACCTGCTGGACTTGCTGGTCCTGCTCCACCAGATTGCTGAGGTCCAGGTCGTGCTCCTCGATACGCGTGCGCAGTTTGTCCACGCGCACATCATTGATGGTAACGCCTCGCATCTGAAGCTGCTCCTGGCGGTAGCCTCCAAGCATCTGCTCCCGCTGCTGGTCCACGATTCTTACAATCCTTCGAAGGGTGTGCTGCACCACTGGATCGCTGAGACGGATGCCCAGGCCAGAGCGGTCGATTTGCTGGCTGTTATCCTGGACCACCTGGCGAACGATGTTCAGAATGCCCACCTGGCCAAGGCGACCCAGTAAAACGTCGGCCATCCGTGACTCCAGTCTGCGTTGCTCCTCCATTTCTCCGCGCTGGGAACTGATGCTCATCCGGTTCACCACCTGGCCAATCACCTGCTGGAGGCGCTGCTCGATCTCGCCGATCTGCTGAAGGATCTCCCTGTTGCGCATGGAGTCCACGCGGATTTGGTTCAAGCGGAGGCCGTATCGCTCGGACTGCGTCTGGCGGGGATTGTTGAGCCACGGCAGCTGCTGGTTGGTAATCTGTCCCTGGGAGATGTCCTCCTGGTTGAGGCGGGCCACCAGCTGGCGGAGATTGTGAAGGAGGATTTCGCTGCGACGGGTGTTCTCGCGACGGAGACTGGAGATGCTGCGGCGGCTTCGGGTTCCCCGAACCTCATCCTCGTCGTCATTGTCATCGTCATCATCATTGTTCTCATTCTGCATCTTCTCCAAACGCTGCTGGCGGTTCCTCTTTAGCATCTCAAGGATCTCCTCGTCGCTCATCAGCTGCAGTCGGTTTTCGCCGCGGATAAGCTTCAGGATATCCTCATCCTGGATGAGGCGCTCTCCAAGCACACGCCGTCCCTCACCAATGGAGCCAATTCTGCGGGGAATGATCCTCTGCTGCTGCTGCGATATGTCCTGGTTCAGGCGACGGCGATTTACATGAACCAGGCGCTCATCGTCGCGGCTCACGCTCTCCAGTTGATCAGCATAGCTTCCCTGCTCCTGCTGGCTCCCAATGCGACGTCCCTGCTGGCGTTCCTTCTCGTTTTCATCCAGGCGCTGGCGTTGGCGCATGATCTGCCAGTCGTTCTGACGCACATCCTCCTGCTGGCCAACGCGACGTCCCTGCTCGCGCTCCTCTTCATTTTGGTCCAGGCGCTGGCGTTGCCTCGTCATCTGCCAGTCATTTTGACGCACATCCTCCTGCTGGCCAACGCGACGTCCCTCACTGATGCGATCTCCTCTCATCATGCCCATGAAACGCTGGCGTCCCCATGGCTGATCCCCCTGGATGCTGTTCATCCGGCGGCGACCCACATGGACCAGGCGGTCGCTGTTTACGTTTACGGTGGGCAGATCTTGAACTCCTCCCATGCGGATTCCTCCTTGGCTGTTTCCACGCTCCAGTTGCACGCGACCCATGCGGACATCATCATCGTTCTCCTGTCCCTCCTGGAGGCGGCGACGGTTGACCCGCAAAAGATTCCGAGTTCCGCCAGTGCGGAGACCACCCTGAACACGACCCATGCGGATATTGTCATCATCGTCATCGTTGTCGTCGTCATCGTTGTCATCATCTCGTCGGAGAATTTGCTGGAATCGCTCCCTCTGGTTAACCTGGCTCTGATCCTGCAGATCCTCTTGCTGACGGCGGCGGTTCACGCGGAGCAGGCGGCCAGAGTCCTGACCCTGTCCCAGTTCCATTTCCCTGTTGTTCCATTCGCGATTGCGGCCGACCCACTGCTCTTCCTCCTCCCTGTTGATCCTTTGGTTACGCTCCAACACATTGCGGATTTCATCTTCCTGGGAATCCTCCTCTAGCAGAGCCATTTCCTGGATGAGATTCTGGACAAAGTTGCGCAAAGCAATATCGTCCGTCAGCAGAGAGGTGCCCTCAACTTGTCCCTGATTCTCGGCGCGGATAACCACACGGTTCTTGCCCAGAATGTTTTGGCGATTCTGCTGCCTCATCAAAGCCATCTGCATGTGGATCTCCCGCCAGGGCATCAGGATGTTCATCATGGGATTCATGCGCTGGCGCTGGCGCAGACCAATTATGTCCATGAGCGAAGGCCGCTGGGTTTGCTCCCTTTGGACACCTCGAACTTGCTCAATCACATCCTCATCCAAGTACAATTCGGGCAGCAGCTCTTGGACAGCAGGAACGACAAGGTTGCGAGTATCCTCGCGATCCCGGATGGCCAGGACCAAGGCGTTGACCAGCAGAACGGGGTTAATGTTGCGGCGAAGGTAGACCACATTGCGACGGAGGGTATCAAGGTCCTGGGAGCGGACAAGCAGGCGGTAGATTCCGCGCAGCTGCTGCACATCCTCCAGGCGACCCACAGTGTACACCTCGTGCTCATCCAGTAGACGTCTCTGGCGGTCCAGGTCAATGACCCGCTGCATCTCTGCATCAATGCCACCACGATACCGCTGGCTGTCCACAATCAGACCCTGATCCAGCTGGATGAGATCGTTCTGCTGCAGCGGCTGGCGAATGTTTTGCACAATGTCGATTATGAACTTTTGAAGCTGCAGGTCCTCCAGGGACAAGCGGTCTAAGGAGGAAGAGTGGGGGAAAGGATAATTTTATTTATTAATTATTTAATTATTTTTCTTTTGTATTAAATTTTACCAATACCCTGAACCCGCTCTGGGCTCATCGAAATCCTTCCTGCTGCCACAACGCTGGCCGCACAGGCCACCAACAACAGAATCCAGTTCATGTTGTCCTCTTTTTTCACTGACTAGTATAAAGATTCTAGACTTGTGTAGGTGGTGGATTATTGGGAGATTCTTCCTGGCACAATGCTAAGACACAGACCAGCAGGCAACTGCATCTTTCAGCTAGATTGCTGCGCCTTTTATACCCACAACAGCTATCATCTGGACTGCAACCCAAAGTCGATTGGGTTGAATGCCTTTTTTTGCCGGGCGAAAATATGTTTATCAGGCCATAGGCTGCAAAATCCGCCTGCTCATTATGCAATTAAATTTGTTGTTGTTGTCACAGATTGTTCCCGAAATCGATGGGGGCATTGGGCCTCTTTCTGGCATACTCTGGTTGGTTGCTGTGGTTCTATCTCAATCGGTCCATTGATCCCTAAGGCAGTGCCTGATCTTCTGACTTTTGTTTGAGGCATGTGTTTGCTAGCAGTTGTTATATATTCATTTAATTCATTTCAACAAACAAGTATCAAACTTTATTATAAATTAGCTTAGAAATCAATATATTTAACTTTAGAAAATAAAATGCATTTATTTCATCATTCTTGTTACTGATAAGGATAAGGAAGCTATGATATTGTGGGAATGGAAAAATTTAAATCAATGCTGATAACCATAAGAATTCATGATGCTGTTTATGCACAAAAAATAAGACCCGATTGACCTCTTAATTGCTTATGTCTTAGCTAATTAATTATTACAAATTGCATGTTTAATATTTGCTTAGAAATTATGACAAAGCCACAGTAGTGAAGAAATATATATTTTTCTACAAATTTATTTAAATACTGTTTATGCTTAGCAGCTTCTGCATTTCTTGTTGAGTTTAAAGTCTATAATATATATGTTATAATATTTTAATAATATTAGATTATAAGTCATAATATTATAAAATAGTTAACTAAATACAACTAAGAACTTGACAGGTTTTCAATTAGTTTATATATAATAAGATTTTTTAGCTCACTTGCTCTCCTGCAAAGGTATGCTAATAGTGATTGTTTTTGGGTTTTAAAGAGCAAACATTTTTGTAATACATTTAGTTTATCCTTAAGATTTTAAATCTCCTACTAAATTTACTTAGAGATACCCATATCCAGTGCAGTAAAGTAAACCGCTGCAGATTCGTACCACCAAAGTGAAGGCCACGTAGCATTTGGCTGCTTCATTGTTCGCGTGAGTGAGTGATTGGCGATTGTGAAAGGATAAAGGATGGCAGGACCACTGCTGTACTATGCAAGTATTTTGAAGGGAGTGTGGGCGGAGTGGGCGTGTGAGCAATGAGCGGGTGCGTCGATGCAATTTTTCTATTCACATTTAAATTGGCAATTCGTTTGTCCGTGGCTTTTGTGTTCGACAAGCGATTTTTGCTGCCTTTTTTCGGTTGTGTCTGCGCTGCGACAATTTTGCAACGTGCCTGGCATGCAACGGAAGTGAAAATCGCTACGTGGGTGGCCATAGCTTAGCATTGACTAGGGATGAACCAGCAAACATATATCTATCGAATTGGAAAAGTTCTCTTGGATATATAGAAAACAATAAATTTTGTTTTAAATTAAAAGATTTCAAAGAAACTGCGGAAAGAGACGTGGACTTCACATAAAATTGAATGGTAATTAAAAGTAAATAAAATATGAACAACTTATTACTTGGATTTATAAAAGATATATATTGGCGTAGATAGAAAACGTATTTAACTATTTTGAATAAGAATTTTATTTAGTAACAAGAAAATATAAAATTTTAAAAATTTTCTGTAATAATATATATAAATATACGTAACTATTTTTGGGTTTTTTATATAAATATTATACTTTAAAATATGGCTTAATAATAGGCACAACATTACTAGTTCTTGGCTAACACTCTGAGCCATATTTTTGTCATCTCTAGCCCGTCCAGAATCTAAGCTCCATCACTTCTATTTTGCTGTCTTTTCTAATGTAATTGCAATTGTTTGCCAGCTCCGGCCGGGCATTCAGCATTTAGCTCTCGTCTCCGGCCAAAAAATGACCTGTAAAAAGGCGACTTTGATTTGCCTCTGCTGCACTTTACTTCGCTTTTTGACACTGGACATTTTTATGCATGCCAAGCGCATTTGTGCGGCATTAATTGCTTCTTTATGCCACTTGGCCCTTGCTGCATGTTCAGCAATTATGCAGCAACAATTTCGCATTAATTGCTCCTTTGTGCCGCCGACGGGGACGCACTTTTTGCGTCACTGTAAGCGCAGTAAAAAAAAGACATTCCGGCATTGTGCATTTACGTCCTGCTGCTCGTTTTAATTGCTCCCGGCCCAGGACATTTACTGGAATGCGCTTTATGTGCATAGTAATGCCATGGCCGATTTGCATGGCTTCTGCATTCAGGTTTACTCGCCTCTCCTCAATGTAGCTTCATTTTTTTCGGCTGCAGTATATCAATATGAATAATTTACTGGTGCATACATATGCTAAATGCAGTTCCCTGTCCGTTGCTCCCAATGTGGCTGTTTCCAAGCGATCGAGGTAATCTCCCGGGTTTTCAGGCTATCAAAATAAGGCCAGGCAGTTGAGCCTATAGGCTATAGCCCCCTTATCTAGGGTCGCAATTCACCTCTTGAAATGCAGTGGATGCTGCTTTGAGTGGCTAATTAGGTGTGGGGTCATAAAGGAATGTTTATGTACTATGAGATTTCTTAGATTTATTTTGTTTTTATTTTGTTTAAATACAAAAATACATAGAGATTGTAGGCAACTGAAAACTAATTCGATTTCCAAATTCAATTAAATAAAATATTTCAAAATATTTTGAAATTTGTTAAACTTTTATATTGGAAAATACGTTAGTAATAACAACATCTATATTATTTAGAATATGCCTTATAATTTTAATTATCTTTTAAATAAATACTAATTTCCTTCCAAGAAAAAAATAATCTTTTAAAAGTCCGCAAGGCTTTCAATTGTATATTTTATTTACTAAAAATTCGTAAAGGTTCCTAAATCTACTTATATTTCTATATATAAATACTGGTAGCTATATGCTATAGTTCTTTAAAGTATTAGCTTGAAAAACACTCCAATTCTTGACACAAATGTAGCTTCTTGAAAAGGTATTGTTCTGAATTAAAACAAACATTAAACTTGAAGTCTTCGATATGATTCTCTAGCATTTAACACGCATTTCGGCACAGCTTTCCCTCTCCAGAGAACTCTATGTGATAAGCCCCTGAGTATTGAAAATACATCCTTGTCTCCAGACTCGAGTGCCAGTTGTCCTTGTTCTTCATGCGATTCCTGAGCCAAGTCAAGACAAAGTGGTGGATGTTTCTGGCTTCGTCGCGGGCTTTGGGTTTTGGCTTGCCATTCGGTTTTGGTTTCGTTTTCGTTCTTGGCTTTGTAGCCGCTCGGCGCTTTGACTTAAATGCGATTTAATGCCTTTTTTGTTTGTCTTCCATGCGTCGGATATCCGTTCGACGAGCTGTGGGCGTGATAAACCGCAGCATCCTCCCCTCTGTCACCAGCAGCCACACCACCCCACGCTCTCCTCTTGGGCGGCTAATTTGCTCGGCGTTGTTTTTTATGCCTCAACTTCGCCTTGGCGTCTTAATCTTATATCCTTTTTGGCTTTTTCCTTCTTTTTCGGCTGGCTTGGCATTAAAAAAATGAAGCGTCCTTTGTTGCGCTGATAAAAGTGCTTACAAATGCTTAAAAAATTAAAATTTATTACATGCGATTAAGTTGGGTGCCTTGGCCTCGGGTCCCTGCCTAAAAAAATAATCTAAAAAATGCAAATGGAATGTCATCGCTTTGGCGGTTCAACATATTTCCGGGCATAACTTTTTTTTTGTGGACATTGGCCAATTGATTCATGGCCACACAATATCCTTTGCGTAATGGGCTCTTTCGCTCTCTGGGCCACCTTAAACAGTCGCCAGTCAGCAGTCAGCAAAATGAAATGGAATGTGCCCGGGAATGAAAGAAAAAGTACAGCAAATAAATATAAATATAGTAATAATGAAGCATTGGGCCAAAAAGAAGAAGAAAGGCCAAAGTCTGCTGCCAAAAGAAAATATTTCTTTTTATCACAACGGATGTGAGTGTGCCAGGACTGAAATAGCAAAGGATGGGAGGAAGGGCAGGAGCAGGAGTCGTGTGCTGGAAGTGTTGATAGAGTCAAGGGGTGTGGTGGCCACCTACCTCCGCCAGCATCCAGCATCCTGCCAAAATAAAACAAAAAATTCCTTGCATTGAGTAGTGTTTCCAGGGTTTGGTTTGGTGAAAAGAAGGAAAAACCTTCGACTGTCTTATTGTCACAGTGAAAAAATTGTATTCAATTTTGATGAAGTCTAAAAATAGTGCGATATAAAACAGGATAATATAATAGTTCTTTTGGTATTTTTTTAAAAACTAAATTTGGTCTAAAAGTATATCTAAATTTTATGATTTTACTTTGACGACTATAAAAATTATAATTGCAATATAATTGATGTAAAAATTTTTAATTCAACATTAGTTTTTTTGGAATTTTTTAAGAGTAATATTTTACACACTTTTCGTATTTTTAAATATTTTTAACATAAACTAAATCGTAATTTTACAGATCTAAACCTGTTTTAGTAAGATTTTTCAAATTTGAAACCAGTAATTATTTCTCCTCTTAATTCAATAGATCTCAAAGGATATCTTACATTAGCTATTTCTGATTTTCTTTAACTAGATATCTTATTTTTTTCTGTGTCCTTTTGTCACCGCGATACTAGCGGTTCCTTTCAACATCCCCCTTCAACACTACCCCCTCTACTTCACCCACTTCCGCCACACAAAGCAAATCAAACAAACTTTTATTTCACACGTTTTCGCTCTGCTATTTTTCCCCCTCACAAACTCCGCTTTCAATGTTTTTATTTGTCTTGAAACAAGTGAGTGAAGCTAGATGATGATGAGATCAGGGGTTGGAGGTCGGTGGTTGCACGTGCTACGCGTGTCTGTTAGTTTTGATAGCCCGTTGACTTCGCTCCTGGAACGCGCCCAAGCAATTGACCCGTTAAATTTTTAGATAATTGCAGCAACAGGGCTCAAAGTTTTGATATACTCTCAGGGATGTGTTTATCTTATTAAATTATAAAAATTAAAAAGAAAGTTTGTTGTGAACGTGGTAAAAGAGACGTTTTTGTAGAAATTTTAGACTTTAGACTATAAAAGTCTTTTTAAACTACAACTGGGTCCATTGTGGTTTTTATTGAAACGTATTTCGGTAATGAAAATAATATATCCCTAAAAAGAATGTCCAAAAGAATGCTATAAAAATGTACACAGTGAAATTTACACTAAATTTAGCATTTTTAAGTGTTAAACAATCTGTAGTGATTTTAGGAGAATACTTACATCTATACCTTTGGTAATTATAAATATAGAAACTAATAACAATCAACAATCATAAACAATTCCTAACTTTTTTGTTCTTAAATTAAAATAATTACCTTTAATTAAAACAAAAACACCCCAAAAGGATTCTCTAATAGATTCAGTCCTTTGAAACCCAATTTCATTCAATTACCGCTCTGTGATCTCTAAAAGAAGATCTCGTTTTGGTAATTTGTAAGTTCCCACAGTCGACCAACTTTCGGGGGATTGCTCTCTTGGGGGTTGCTCTTCGCCGCCTTTACAATTTCATTGGGCAAATATTGTTGTAGCATTTCACAGAGTTTCGCACAAGTGATTTGGCCGGAATGGAAGCTGCCCCCCAGCCCGCCGGCTCCTTTGTCTGTGTGGAGGTGAGGTCAAATGCAAACATTAAATGCTTATTCAAGTTCGAGTCTGGGACTGGTTTCGGTGGACCTGTGACTAGGGCCAGGACACTATAAAAACGACCTTGCGGGCAACAAAAGGCGGTACAGACACCACCCCATAAGTCCTGGGTGTGCGTGTGTTCTGCCAGACCATAAACACTAGAAAAAAATACAGGCAAGAAATTCAAACTTTAACTTAACTTTACTTAAATCTTAATTAAATAAAAATTAAAATAAAACATTATACAAAGTAGATAAGAATATATATATTTTATTTGAAATCATTGAAATGTTTTTGAAACTATTTGTAAAAAGGAAAATTATTTTATCTTTAGCTTTAAAGGTAAGAAAGGATTAAAGCAATTTTATAAATGAAGTAGATTGAAATTTTGAGGTGAACAATAAATTATTGTGACTTTTCCGGGTCCTTAAAATTACTTTCGTTTATTTTTGTCAGTGAAACTGTGAGCAGAAAAGTGGAAAGTGGGCTTTGGATGCTGAGTGTGGCGCCACCTCCTCGGCACTTGGCGCTCCTTATCAGCAGTTTCGTTGGCTGCAGCGTGGCATTTGTGTGACTTTTATGTGCGGCTTTTCAGCTGGTTACGATGCTGTCGCGATTGCTCTGCCCGCACCCATCCACCCAGCCACCCAACCACCCCCCCTTCCATTTACCATTCTCTTGCCCTTATAGTGGTGGGTTGCTGCTTTTGTTTTGCCGTTAGACAAAAAAGTGTCAATTGTTTTTGGTCTGAGAATTATTGACACGCCTCAGTGGTAACCTATTCACAGTCGGTCGCCCAAACAAGTGGGCGTGCAGGAATCCCATTAAGGAGTATGGCAGCCCTTCCGTGGCCCGGCGATCCTGGCCATCTATCCAACAGATTCACCCTCGCGGCGTGTCGGCAATTTAAACTAATAATCAACGCATCAGCAAACATTGTCGTTATTATTCAGACGCCTGTGGCGCTTGGCAGTGACTCCTGACAGATTGCTAGCTGTGATTTTCGCTCACGTTTCCAGGATGCTCAGGATGATGGCAATGGGGGAATGGGAATGATGTTGAACTAATGCAGCAAACCATCACATATACCAAGTCACGTATTCATTTATGTGCTTAATGCCTGTGTGCTGTTTAAAAATCGTTTATTTTCTTACAGTTTTTTTTTCAATTAATTTTCGCTCATTTATCACATTAAAATATATAGTTTTACAATCATATACATATTACACAAAAGTGGACATTGCCTTGATGCCTTAACAAATCTAGTGCACTAAAGACTTAAAAAGCATTAATTTTCGGGTTCCTGAATATCTCATTCATTTAATAACAAATATTGGGAGTTAATTAATTGATGGGAAAAACATTTGGAATGTGCTTAAAGTTAAATTAATTCAAATTAAATTAATTCAAAAATTTGAAATAAGCGAGGATGGGGCTTATTTGACTCTTAACTAGCTTTACCTAATTAAATAACAATATATTTTAATTAAATTTAATCGAAACAAAAGTACAGCCTAAGGAGGAACAAAATGACAGAATCGAAATTATATTTTGTAGGTCTTGGAAATGTTTTAAATAAGTCTAAGAAAAGCAATCAATAATTATAAAGGTATTTATTTTCAGAATTATAACTTAGCCTTTCGTACAAAAAATAAGAATAACTAAAGTTTCGGATGCATAAAGTACTCTTAAGCTTATAACGCTGTAGTTGCAGGTCACCAAAAAGTATAGAAAATATAATTTTCGCATTTATTTTCAAATTGGTTTTCTTAAAGAAAGACATTAAAATAGCAAGATGTATAGCGCCCTTACATTTGAAATAGAATTAGAAGTGTGTACAGATATAGATTCTTGAGAATACGGATCAAATGGAACTAGAGCTCTCTCTCTTCATCTGACTTTAATGTTTTTTTTAATTAATAAAATTGAATGTTTGCATTACTCATCTTGATATTCTAAGGTCCTTGGTCATACCAAGTGCCTCCTTAACTGAACTCAAATCATAATCCCAAACCAAACAAAAGACACGCGCAGATATTCAACTAACACTAGACTCTAACATTAGGATCTCTATTTTCGGGGCGGGGTGATCAAGTGACCAATTACCGGAGGGATCCGTTTTTGAATCCAAATCCGAATCTGTATGCATTGCTCCCATCATCCTACACCGCGTGCTCAGCGGCGGTGCCGGCGCCGAAGCGCAATGGAGTCGGTCAAATGATGTTCGGCGGCGTTCCCACTGCCGGATTTGGATTCGGCGAGGACTTGGACGACTTGACGCAGCCGTAGGAGGAGATGCCGGTGCCGCTACTGCTGGGCGGAGAGGGCGGTGTGTCCGGACTGATCAGTGGAAGGTAGCGCCATGGATGGTAAATGCTGCCGGCGTACATGGCCTGGAGGCGGGCCTGCAAATCCAGGGCCAGCGTGGGATCCAGGGGGTAATGCGCCAGGCCGGGGAAGGCGTTGGGCAAACGGGGCAGGGACAGTTCCAGCGGTGATCCGAATCCATACTTGGCGCTCAACGTGGCAGCGGCCAGGTGAACATGGTGCGGGTGTGGGTGGGCATGTGGGTGGTGCGGGTGCTGTGGGTGATGGTGGGCATGTGCATGGTGTCCATGCAGGTGCGTCATTGTCTGACCCAAAGGAGAAAGCTGCGGCTGCATGTCCTTTGGCGTGGAGGAGCCACCCGATCCGGAGCCTCCCGGGTGAGTAGTACCAGCTCCTCCGGCACCCGTTCCGCCATTATTAGCTGCCCCACCTGGCACCGGTGACTTGTTTAGCGTCTTGGGCTTGCGACGTGGCCGGTACTTGTAGTCGGGATGTTCTTTCATGTGCAGGGCGCTGTAAATTGAACAAATGTTGGAACACCGATCAAAAGATCGAACGAGTTAGCGATGATATCATAAACTTCAAGACACAGGGAGAAATATTGAGGTGGGATGGGGTTTAATTTGAGTTTATTGTATTGATAAGGAAAAGAAAAATCTGAAAAATATATAAATTATATCTTTTTAATAAATTTAAAATATTAAATTGAATACTTAAATTGTTCATTTAATATGAAAGACTTTCCCTATTACTTTCATTGTTCAAAGTTTCAATATTTAATATATCTTTAAAATATTTATCTCTAACAATTTTTTGTTTGTGCCTCAGATCATAAACTTCAGGGGAATCGGAACCCTTCCCTATAAATATGTACATATAGATACAAAATGCACAAGATTACTCGTTCTTTGTGTATTTAGCAAAGAACCCAGTCCGACTCCCACTCCAACTTCGATTCCCTTTCCATTTTTAGAGTCCGAATCCGATTCCGATTCCGTTTCTCAGCTGCAACAATGCGCAATTGTTGACATTTGTTTGACAAAACGATAAAACCTGATAAAAAGGTGTGTGTTTTTTGTGTCTTCTGCTCTTGTTTTACTTTCGCCTTTCTTTATTTGGCTTTCCTTTCTTTGGTCAGTTATGTCTGCGTTATCGCGGGTCCCGAAAAAAATACAAAATAAAAAAATATTGTTTCGTTATCATCGCGCATTGGCAAATATTTAAACAAAATTCGTGGTTCTTTTCACTCGATATGCTCGCTCGAAAACCCCGAATAGCCATTAGTTTAGGCCCCTTTAGACGGGCCTGGCCTCATTTATAAATGTCATAAAATGTACATAAAATTTCACATTTTCTTTTGGCAGGCCAATCCAATCAATAAAAGGATTATGACAGTGCAAACACAGAGGTTCGTCATCGTCAAAGAAACCACTATCGTAGGAGCGCAAGAAGAAGGTTACCTATTTTATCGACATAGAGAAAGTATATACTCTAAATACACGTGAGTCAATTTTTTATGATTTTAAAATTTATAAACAAGTTGTATAAAGTGTCTCTAAGATTTATTCATTTAATAAGATTTTTTTTTTTTAATTTAAAAAGGTTTGCCAGGCAATATTACTATTTGCAATTTTATTTAAGACCTTTAAGACCTTGAACTTTAATTGAACAACATCCTTTTGTGTTTTTTTTATTTTCTTTGATTTCATAAAACATTTTATTCTCAATTAAAACCCCCTAAGCAAGACTTTAACCCCTTCTATAGAGCATGTTCCGAAAAGTAAATAAAATAACGAAGAATGCTAAATGAATGAAGCATTTCATGCAATGTGTTGTTGCCACTCTCTTTTGTGTGACAACTTCAATTGAAATGTTTACCCAAGATATGCCAATGCCAATGGAATTCTGACTAAGCAGAGCGGACACAATCCTCGACTCTGGAGCTCCACAATGCACCCAGGAGCTCCTCACAATGTGAGCCTTTGTCTTAGCTAATCGATCAAATTTTGTGGCCAGACAGCACTGAGGGAGAGAGAGTGAATGAGCTGCCAACTGGGAAAAGCTGTAACTGAAACCTAGGCAGAATTTCCCAACCATTTACCACCTAAGCTTGGGAATTTAATTACACAGGAAGAATCTATCACTATTGTTGAATTCTTTTAGAAGTAAATGTTACATGAACAATTGCTTTCTTGCACGAATTATAAGGAAGTATTGTTTTATGGATGATTTCTCGTTCTGTTTAAATTTTAGATACAATAAACTTTTTATAAATAATTTTAAAAAATTTAAGACACTCTTTAACATAATGTCTACATGTTGCCTGTTTGTGTTTTTTAATGAACATAAAATAGCTTTCTGTTTATTATCCAAAAAATTAACTAGAAAAGGCTTTAGGACTAATTAAATAGCTTCCTTCTAATATACATAATTTTAATAATAACCAGATTAACATTTCTAAAAAAACTTAAAAATCATATTTTGTGCACTTTTTTCTCTGTGTATTGTGGACCCCCATTGAGCAGTACTTACCGCAATCGTTTTGCCTCGTCAATGAATGGACGCTTCTGCCCTTCGGTGAGCAATTTCCACTCGGCGCCCAGCCGCTTTGATATTTCGGAATTGTGCATTTTGGGATTGTCCTGGGCCATTTTGCGACGCTGTCCCCGCGACCAGACCATGAAAGCGTTCATGGGCCGCTTGATGTGGTCGTGGCTGTGGTGCGATCCACCACTGGAGTTGCTGTTGCCGTTGGAGTTCGCGTGATGATGGTGGTGCATTTTGGGCGCCACTGGCGTGGAAGGGGCGGAGGGCACGGCGAGGTCAGTTGGCGGCGGGGGCGGTGGGGTTGTGGAGTTACCCGTGGCCACGCCCACACCCATGCCCATGCCCATGCCCAGACCCAGGCCCAAACTGATGCCGGGCAACTGCGGTGAGAGGCTGCTACTGTGGCTGTGATTGCTGCTCCCGCTGCTGGTGTAGCCATTGCTGTGGCTGTGGCTGCGATGAAGGAGCGCGGAGATGCTCGTCATGATGCTGCCAAGGGGATGCCAATGGGGGCTCCAATGGGACTCTGACAGAGTGCAGGTGGTAATTATCAGGTGGTACTGCTGCTGCTGCTGCTCCTCGAGCCCTGGAATGCCAACGGAAATGGTATTCAATAGATATGCCTTGTTAGCTTGGGGACCCCAGCCTGCTGCTCGGTGAGTCATTTAGCCATTTGATTGGTTCGCGGAAAAGTACAATGCTTCTCCTTTTTACTCCTTTTAATTCTTGTTAAAAAGGGGGCTCAAGCGGGGTTTTATTTTTATGACCCTAAGGCTACAAACATAGTGCGCGCTGAGACGAAGCTGAAAATGAAGACGAAGCTGAAGACGAA
>JAEIIJ010018821.1:0-11558 GCA_018904815.1 Drosophila ogumai | reverse complement strand
TGCTATATATGTCGGAACGGGCCGGATCGGACAACTATATCATATAGCTGCCATACAAGCAATTGGTTAATGTAGGGAAAATGTAAAGCTGAGAATGTAAAACTGAAACTGCCAAACTGTAAACACAATAAGTAAAGGTAAAATGTTATGAAACTCTGTTGTGTGTGTGTTTACAGAATTATAATTAATAATATAAATATCAAAACCAATCTGCAAGGGTATACAAACTTCGGTGTGCCGAAGTTAGCTTTCTTTCTTGTTATAGTTTAAAATTAATAAAACTATTGCTGTTAAAGTATGTATTTTTCTAAGAGAGCAAAAAGTGTTAAATTCTACTAAGAATATTGTTTCTAAACACTTAATCCTTGCAGTTTACTACTTCCGCAGAAGTTATCTTCCACTAAGACTCATTCCCCCAATTGTAAGCGAACTTTTCCTTTAATTGCTCTTGCAGACTGGGAAAACGGTGAAAAGGGGAAAAACTGCCTCTTATCGTTTGATTTTCATTGCAAGTACTCGGAACTTGGTCGTTTGAGTTGAAGTTTTAGTGGGAATTGCACTGCCAGGAACAATGAGAGATTCAATAGAGTGCAGCTTCAAATGCAGACTGTAAAGCGGCACTGATAAAAATAAGATAAAATAGATTAGTTAAAATATAATTAAATCTTGATGAAAATTTTAATTAAGAAATAAATATATTATACAATACAATATTATTACCATATAATTAAGAGCTCTAAAAAATATATATGTTTTATTGGCATTTATTCTTCCTTAGAAATGGGTCGAGGTTGTTCTCTTAAAAATTCTAAAATAATTCTGATTAATTCTCAAAAAGGTACAGGTATAACATAATGATTGAACATTTTTCCCTCTGTAGAACTCCTTCATTTCCTATTTAGAGCGGACCACAATTAAGCGCAGACCACGAGCAGCTCATTACGCTGGAAACGGCAAAAACTGCGCCACTCGGGGGATTTCTTGAAACTTAACCAGCCCACGCCCAGCCACTCATCTCCCGGCAGGATCAAGGGATGAGGTAGAGTTATAGATGGAGCCAAGGCTCCTGTCTGTCTCCATTTGTTGACGCCCCGTCAAAGCTGCCTGCTCGGCTGACAAACATTGTCAACGCCCATGGCCAACGTCATCATCAATGTCAGTGGCAACACCATGCCACCCCCTACCGATTTTCTTTGGAAAAACCACACTCCTTGCCGCCACTCGGGACATCACTCAAGTTGAGCTGAAAGTTTTCCTTTCTATATATATATATATATGTATATGTATAAATTGTATTTTTTGTTGGTGGTCCTGACTGACAGGCGAAGGGCCGCGATTATTTTGCTCTCCCCGGGAAAAGAAGATGGCCATCAATTTCCATAAGTTGTCATAAAAGCGGACTGTTGCCATATCTCGTACTATATCTATATGGGACTTGATGGCCCATTAGGGCAACCAGGCGACAGTTTTAATGGGGTTTGATTTAAATTTTATGCGCATTTGTCATTAAATATTATTATTTCGCCAAACCAGCAGCTGGTGGCAAGTGTCGTAAATAAGCGCTAAAAAGTTTGGGGGAAATATGCTTCAAATAATATTCCACAGCTTGGTGAGAGTCGTTGATGGAAATATTGAGGGCTTTGCCTTGGATTTGATTGGAAGAATAACTTTTTGGGGGATTTTCTGAGAAATTAAAAATGTTTTTGGGAGGTTTAAGGATATTTTAAATATGTATAATATTTATTAAATATATCTTTAAATTCAAAAACATATTAATTTAAATTCGAAAAGCCTTGTGAATTTCTGACTAAAATTATAATAGCCTGGATGTATATAAATGTTACTTACTATGGATACAAATATATACAGAAAAATATTTAAAGGCCTGTAAATCATGGCCACAAGACCACTATCAGCGGTGTAACCGCCACTGGTTGTAGTAAATTGATCACGTTCGCTACCAATCCCCTGCAATTATTATGAAATATTTATTTCCACCCCCGGGGTATCGGAAATTAAGCCAATTTTAATTAGAGTCCGCACAGCAGCGGCCACACCATGCTGCTGGTGCTCCCCCGCACCCCCTTAAAAATTATGCATTTAATATGTTCGCAGTGCAAATTATAATATGCAAATTAATGTTGCCTACATTCGGGCGCTCACTCCCCTCGCGGCAGCTCCTTCGGAAGCACGTAATCGAAATGAGCACTAAAAAGGCCGCTCTCAATACATTTGCAATTTAATTACCTTAATGCGAGGGAGAGGGACAGCCTTAATGCCAATTTTAACTAATTACCCAAGTATAATTGCACATCTACGTGGGTTGGCATTCATAATGGATGCGGAACAACAAATCGGGAAGTGAATAAGCGTCGGGATAAGGAATATTTATCGTCAAAATGCAAGTGGGAGGGGAAGGGGAATTTTCAACAAGTATGTATATCTGTCACAGCTTAAAATTAAATATGTCACCGAACCGAAACCGCACACACACACACAGACAGAAGCCCTCGAGAAAACCCACTCACTCCCATTTTGTATTCTTCTGCCCGCCCCCAACTTGGCAATTTTCAAGTGACAATTTCTAACGCACGCCAACAAACCAAAGCTTCTTTGGTGCACTGAAAGAAATAGTTGATATATTTACCTTTATGATGTATTCTTAGTTTTCAGAGATTTTTAGAAGGAAAAGAAATAAATTTGGCAAATTGGCTTGGCCTTCTACATAAATTTTTGAATTGTATAATTTAAAATCATAAGTTTTTAATTTCTTTTCATAGATTTATTATTATTTATTATTATTATCTCTTATTTATACTGATTTTAAATTTCTTTATAATTTTTTTTTTGTGTATCCCAACGACCCAGAGCAAATGCTATGCAATTTGGTGCTTTGATATGCGAGACATTCGTATAAAGAAGTGTGGACCTAAGGGGTGCTGACAGGGGAGTGGCCATGAAAGGCGGGAGCTTCGAAAGGAATGTCAGCAGTCGCACATATTTTTTACTTCGATGTGTTCAAAATATCTTTACAATAGTCTCCACGGCACTCAAATGAATGTCGACGTAAGTAGTCGCCTGCTCCGGGATTTGCAGATAGCGATGAGCGCTGAGAGAGCTGTGGTTGTGGAAGGTTATATTATTTTAAATATTAGTACCAAATAGAATATATAAAAACTGTGTTATTTAGTAGTTAAGTTAATTAAATTTTATTTTATTTATTACAGGCTTAAGCTTATATACCAGATACTCATTAATATTAAATTCTTAATGCAATTGGAATTTTGATTAACTTGGCATGGTATTTCCTGTAAAAAAATATGTATATTATATTTAATAATTTTACAAAAATACAAAATATTTATTATATTTATTTTTATTTTCTTTAGAAAGCTATTATTTTTTTTTGTACTTTGAGCCAACTTATCACAGTCTCAGGTTTCTTATAGTAACAACTCCTCCACACCCATCACAAGTGATTAGTTTTTAAATCCCGGATGAAATGCAATGCATTTTATATTGCGAGTAACTCAATTTCTCAGCCAGTCCATCACCTATCCGGACACTTTCATCTTTTGAATGTCACTCCTAATGATGACGACTGACACTGTCGATGCCGATGATGGTGCGATGACGATGATGAATCGATGGCGTGACAGGCGATGCTCAGCTCTGCAGCTCCCCAGCTCCTGCCAACATTCGCGGCAATTTCAATTTCGCCTGACATATAAATAACTTTGAATTTAAAAGGAAATATTCACAGCAGCGGCGAGGAGGGCGCTGGGTAAACATGTCTGTTGTGTAATATGCATTACAGTTGGCTGCTGAGAGCTTCTTTTCGATCCGAAAGCAGTTCCCTTCAATTTCCCCGAATTCAGAAGGGGTAGCTGGAGTTAGTTGAGTTTATTTTGATTGAGTTTTGTTTGCCATTTGGTATCTGATGGCCCCGCTTGGTATTTGTCTGCTCAATGAGCACTCATAGAGGGGCCATTATGGGGTTAAGGTCGTTTTGGGAAAATGCTGATTGCCAACAGCCTTTGGGGATTGACTTTGATTTGATATGGATATGGATAAAAGGGAAATAGCTTTCCATTTATTTGCTAGGGAATTTATGAAGTGATATCTTCCACTAATCCTATATAAATAATATTCGTAATACACATTTATTTAATTCTTAAACATATATTATTAAAGCAACCCCCTAAATTCACCCCCAACTCAATCTGAAAATGCAAAACGTTTATCAACATTATAGCTGGAAAATCTCTGTCCCCTCCACTGCTTTTCCAAAAACTACTCCCATCCATCTCTATCGCCTGTCATTAAATTATGCATTTGCGCAATCACTTCCTAAAATATGCAAAGGATGTGGGTGGCAGCAGGACATTCACCATGTTCCACGCCTCATTGCAATGTGGCAAGTTTACGCGAATTTCCCGGCCTCTCTCTCTCTCTCTCTCTATACCTCGAAGTTTTCCGCAGGAGCTGGCTGCGCTTGATATGCGCCCAGCCATATTCAGGCCACCGTCCCACCGATCCACCTGCCCTGGAGTGTCCTTGTTGTCATCGCTCACATGCCGGAAGTTGATAAAGTGCCTGGCAAGGCAAAGGAATTCCGCGGCATGTCTGCCCCTCCAAGTCCGCAGTCCCTTCATTTTCCCATCCATGCCGCCGTGTCTTCATTAAAATATTACTCACATGCAGGCAAAGACGGAAATGCATTAAGGCTCCGGCATCTCCTTCCTCTCGATTATCCTTTGAGCGTATGCAACAGTTAAATCTGTCCGGGAGCTCTGTCATCCGATGATGCAACCTGAATTTAGTGATGTTAATCCATAATCAAAGACATCGGGGTTCTCTTGTGATTTAATTGTCTTTAAGTAAGATTTATGGGACGCTGTAAAGTAACGTTAAATGAATACGTAATGGGTTAAAGAAATATAAAGATTATTTTAGATATATTTAAATAAATTTTCGTATAACCTTTCAGGGTATTACAGCTTTTCAAAGTTTGCTTGAATGCTTCTACCATCACTCCAAGTCCAATATTTAATTCTCATTAAATACAAATATCATTTTACCCTCCTATAATATCCGCTGCATTAATTTTTGACCATCTAGTCGCATTTATTCCAACATTCTGACTCTGCCAGGTCAGCTTTCAGGGGGCTGCATGCTCTCTCTTTATCTGCAACTGATGCACTGTCCATAAATCACGCATACGCCACGTTGCACCCGGCCAGCGTTGACAGTTCATTAAATTCCGATGAATGGCAAAACGCGCATTCGATGCGTGCTAAATCTATATTTTTATGCGCTTTTCATGCGGATTTGCTAAATTAATGCGCGTGCGAAGTCTGCGAGCGATGCGATAACGTTAATTATGTCACATAAATCAGGGAAAAGCGAGCGGAGCCGCCAAAGCGAAAAGGTATTTTAAGGCGAACAAAAAGGAAACCCAGCTGAGGTGTGAAAGTATTTAATCAGATGGAAAATATGGAGCAGGTGTCGGGGAAATTGCTAGAAGCTGGCTTACTTCCCTCACAACTAATTTGTGCTTATTAATTTTCCAATGATCGATGAGACTGACTATTGAAAACCACTGGCCCAGACCGACTGACTAGCTTGCAATTTTCTTGGTAACATGGCGTATACGCAACCTAATTGATTTCTCAACACAAGTTTCCCAAATTAAGCCGCCTTGGCCACAAAACAAGGAAAATGAAAACGGAGAGGCGGGTAGCTGGTGCTCTGATTGCAGACAAATATGTTCAATATAATTGTGGAATAATTTCAATTAAAGTAATGAAACATGCATGCAAGAGGGTCCTCCCATAGAGATTCCCAATTCCTCGCTGCCCTGGGTGCCCCTTTGTCACTCTGCGCCCCGCAAAACTCAATTATGTATGCAATTTGCATTTGTCTGGCAACTGGAAATGCACTGAAACACAAGATATACAATTTTAAATATATTATCTTGGGACTACTCTACAAATTTAAAGCTTGAAATTAATTAAGAAAAACCTATTTATTTCGGGTTAATATTTCTAGAATTGGTTCAAAGCTTTTAGTTCTTTTTTTTCTGGTTTAAAATTATTAAAGTAATTGAAATAAAATAGTTTAAATTATTAGTTAGCTTAAAATTAGCTTAAATTATTTAAATTTTGTTAATAAATTCCTAGCTTATTGTTTTCAGTTTAAAATATATATTTTTTATTTTAATAAATATTATATTTATATTATTAGATTTGGCAGGGATATACTACAATTTCCTGTTAATTATACACATTATACATTTTAATTTTATTTTTCCAACTACTTTTCACATTCTCTAATACTTAATATTATTAAATAATTAAGCTCAGTGTCCTGATCACAGCTCGAAAGTGCGAAGAGTTATAAGAAAGTCATGGCCTGGGGCCAACAGAGAAGTCTATAAATTTGATGCCGCAACACACACACACATGGCACACATATAGATGCACATCTGCACAGACAATGGAAATTGTTATTATTGTTTTCACTGCTGGCGATGCATATTTTGCTGAACTTGTTGTTGCCGTGTTGTCGCAGTTGTTGTCATTTGTCTGTAAGCGTGTTGTTGCGTAAGCGAGCTACTTTTGTTTATTACACATCCTGCATTAATATGCGGCCCACAATCGCATAAAGCTTTAGGTAAACATTGAGTATTATTATAATATCGGTTAGGAAATACTAATATAATAGAGCTGTGGATAAAGATATTAATAAAGAAAAGAGAAGGAAAATGTCTCAAGTATTTATGGTTTGTAAATGTGTGGACTTTTAGACTATTCTTTGTGGCTAGTGTTTGTTAACCTCTGCGTATGAGTAATATTCTATTTTTATGATGATGAAATTTGTTTTGCAAATTATTTACGTACTACTTTAAAGTACAAAAATGACCAAGTGTCAATCACTTTAATTAGACTTTCACCAATACCTCAGAAAGGCCAGCAAACAGACTTAAGTTTGGCGGCAATTTAAGCCCGATTCATCGTTCATTACTTGCCACTTGCCGCCCACTTATATCCTTTTAGGTCCACTCCTGGATCCGTCCAATTTCAGACTTCTCGGCTTCCCCACTAACTGCCAGGCAAGCGGAAAAGTTTTAGGCAGGGCTGCGCTTATCATGTCAATAAGTCAAGAAGGACACTGGCCACAAGCTCTAATTACCGATTGCCCGGGGCCCAACAATCAATAAATTGCATTCATCTCCTCCAACGAGCATTCTTGATCCCGACATTGTTCCTCGCTGACTGGCGTGGCCTTTGTTCAATGTTTATGAGTGCAGGGAGTATCCAGATTTCGGAATATCACTGCGCCTCACGCTGCACTAATTGGCAAGCGAAATTGGCTTACACATCCGCCCTCCCCCCAGTTCAAGCTGATTTGCATTTGAAGTCCGCAGAAGCAGATTTATGTGTGGGCCAGCGTGGGGCTTGGGTCATCTGGAGGTCCTCCTCCAGTTACCTCCTGATGTTTGGCACCTTGTCTACACGAATCCAGAGGGGTGGAGGCGGGGGATAAGGGCAAACCGCTTTGATTTCGGTGAAAGGCCAAACAGCTTGGGGCTAAACTTAAGGGGCTTGTAAAACAGCTTTTGGAAGGGTCAAGAGGTTACCGTTGAGTGAAAAGTGTGAGCTGGGAAACTAATGATGATTGGAAGGGGAAATCTTTGGTTATAGAGAAAGATATTTAAAAGTATATTAAAAGGTAATCAAAGAATATAAAATATATAGATCTATATTACAATTGTAAATTGTACTTTGGCTTACATCAAATCCTTTTAAAAAAACGTCTAAAAACTCAGCTGGTAAACACCTATTACAGAATCCAAGAGGCTTTCCAAATCCCTCAAAACCAAAGACAACATCTCCAGGTTCTTAAGAGATCCCTGTGATTCCCTTTGACTCTGCTGGCGGAATTTATCAATTTAAACGGTCCACCTTATCCAACCGCATTACAAAGCCATTTGATGGCTTTGGCGCGGCGCTTAATCAACAACGGAGGAGGAGGAGGTCCTGGCAAAAGGACATCCCAGCCCAGCTGTCTCCTCGGCGGACTGCAATCCGTAACCCAATCCCAGAGGCGCAGTTTAGCCAGCGAGTTTCCGTTCTGAGCGCCGTAATAAATTCTAGCTCAGCGACTTGACTTCAAAGCTGGAGAGGAGGAGGGGCTCCGCCTGGAGGGGAGCTGCATCCAGATCCAGGGAGACCCGCAGCTTCCTCCGGCTGCAGTTGAGGCGGATTCTTCTTCCTGACTGCCGTCGCTTTGTTCCGCTTGATTTACGCTAACAAGACATGAACGAATGGACACGCAGACAGATGTACAGTGGCGGCGGTCACGAGGGGGTGGCTGTGGAACATGGGTGGTGAAAAAGAATGGAAAAATTGAGGGACGGGGCGGAGGGCGGAGATATTCAGGAGACGAAGGAGACACCCGGAGACATTTTAAATGTGGCGCAAAAGAACGATTACAGGTTGCCATCCGTCCGATGGATGCACTGAACCCACACACAACCGCAGAAACCGCAGGGTGGAGGAGAAAAGAGGCGGAAATAAACCGAGAAAAATATTTTAAAATGTTGTATATATTTTTAAATAGAAAAATATTTAAAATAAAATATATACACAATTTTTAAATTTTTTTTTAGTTTCGTAAGCCTTTCCTTTTCAATTTCTAGTTTTTATTAGAGTTATTTTCTCGCTGTGCATTAGTCTCCTGGCCAAAGTGCAGCCACTGGAGGCTGGTGGGCTTGTAAAACAGGGCGTTGGGAGGTGTAAGCGTTGCCAATTCAAGCGAAAAGTTGGCGCACTTTTCTATTTCCGACCAAAAAAAAAAACATTGAAAAAGACGTGCCGACCATGGAGATAGGGGAGCGATAGATAAGGCAAAAATCCGGGAAGAAAGAGCAGCAGAGTGCACCCAGGAGAGAGAGAGAGATACGGTGGGCGGCCAGGGGCAATATCAGCAAAGAAAGAATTTTCAGGAAATTACAGGAAAATGAAATAAATGAAGATGGATACGCAATTTGAATAGCATTGGAATTGGTCCTCTGCGGTTGACAGACAATCCAAGGGACAAACGGGGGGAAAGTGGAGCTACACCCCAGGATATATAGTATACCAGCCGACGATGGGGTTCCAATGAGTGGCATACTTAATGACACAGACAGAAACTTTTATCAAGTTTTCTACTCTAATTGGGGCAGAATTAAAGTGCTGCTAACAAGGGTTGGGGAGAAGTATTGAAAGTGGCAATTGCGGTTTTTACCTTTTCTTTTTTATTTATTTCCCTTTAAAGTTTTCAACTAACTTAAAGTTTGGACTATAAAAGTTTTAGGGATAATTTTTAGCTCCAGTTTGATTATCCCCCCTCGAGTTGATCCCTTTGCCTATTTACTCTACTTTGTTTTCCCTAATGCCGCGAAAATTCACCACTCCACGCAGTGAAAATTCCCTGGAAATTCGCATGGAATTTTGTGTAATTTTAATAAACAACTTTTCGGGGGTTACTGCCATTAAATCCCGCTGGCCAACACCACAGCCCCCCCCTGTAATATGACTAATTGTGTAAACAGGAGCCACCAATATTTTGCAAATAATTAGCAAACATTTTTCGCCCCCACCCTGATGGTGAGTTGAAACTCTGATTGTGGCCTTCCCCCTATGGTAACCACACAACTCTGGCAACGTCAATAAAGCGAACCCCCTTTTGTGCTGGCATAGATAGTGCTCCATCGTCGCTGTTATATAATTTTAATATATTTTTTAATTGCATTTATTTTCGCCGCAGCAGCAGCAGCTGAAAAATGAAGGGATTCTGTCTGATATTTTTCGGGCCATCGGACGACGGCGGTAATTTAATTAAGTGCTTATTTGCCGGGCGAATACCACCACCGCTTTTTATTCCGTTTGCTTGATGGAATGTGGGCAGACGGAAGCGGGGTAAATTAGAGTATTAAATTGTTTACAGACCAGCTGGTCTACACATACATTAGCCATCTATCTCCCGGCCTAATTGGTAATTCCACATATGCATCCACTTCAGTCACTCGAGCGAACTCTTCTGTTTTTAATTCAATTAGCGCACTTACCTTATTGATTTTGAATTTGATAATTGAACGGGGATTTTATAAAATATAATTATTTACAAAGTATCATTATGTCGGACTCTCAAATTTATTTATATATTGAAATGTTGGTAATTTTCTTTCTTTTTAATTTGAAAATATATAAAATATAAACAAAATTTATAGCAAAACTGGTACAGAATAAATGAAGGATAATGTATCCTGGCTTCATTTGATAGATTCACATAATTTTTCGCTGTAACTCCTGACTCCCCTGATTTCTTGGCCACATTCATCAACACTTGGCTGGTTAAGAGGGGGATTATTTCCACAAATACTTTAAATACACGAAATTCTCGTACTGTAAATGAATCTGCAGCAATTTACACAACAATTTCGTTTCCCCCTCTTGGCCATTATTCAGCAACAAGAACAAAAGCTGTAAGAATGACCACCGCACACTTGTTTATTTATCATTTAACTGCCTGAACTCGCTTCGTTTTGCAACCTTTTCAAAAGTTTCGGCCCAAAGGGGGTGGTGCTGGTGGTGGTGGGTGGAAAAACTTTGGATAAATGTTGCTAATCGCTTTGCAAGTGCAGGCAGACAAAAAGCCAACTGCTGCGCAACTCATTTGCATTTATTTGCTGTCCATCTCTGGTTTACACCTCCTCTTTTGCATCCTTGACGCTCTCCTGCAACTAATTGCCCCTTGCCTGTTCCTAATTGTTTTTGTTTTTAGTTTGCCGAGCTTAGCAACACTTTATGCCATTTTTATAATTATTTTTGCCCGACTTTTTGTGGCGAACTGAGTTATTTCGGTGGGTGAGGGCCTGCAACTAATTTCCGCTTTTTTGCCTCTCGTTATTCACACACTTGGTGGCGGCGAATGGGAATGAAATAAACAAATGAAATAACAATAATAAACGAACAACAACAACGACAGTGGCGATGACAGCAACAGAACATATTTTTGTTGCTCTTGTTGTTTTTTTCGGTTTGTTGGTGTAAGCAAACAAATCCAAAAAATCCAAAAGTCGCACAGAATGACAAAAGAAATGCGTACAAATTACCCCAAAACGCAATGGACAGAAACAGCAGCGGCAACAGATACAGTAGACCGTATATTTATCGTAATCATAAAATTAATAATAATAATAAAATAAATATGAATAAAATAAATATGAATAAAATAAATATGAATACATTTAATGAATACGTTTTGAGGAATCTTTTGGTATACAGGGCGTATGATTAATTTAAGTGAAGGAAAGTGCAGGTTAAATTCTATTTCATTTAATGTATTTTTGTATTTAGAAATCATTTAATAATTTAGAATCCATATTAGCTTTATTATAAATATAAATAAAAAATTTTTCATTATGTTAGTAAAGAATTAACAGAGTTGGCTAACACGTCGTATGAGAGATTTTAACATCTTTGTACTTTGAAAGTAGCTTCAACTGG
>JAEIIJ010018816.1:0-11396 GCA_018904815.1 Drosophila ogumai | reverse complement strand
TTTGGCTCTGCAGATCGTATTTCCACACAGCCTTTTGACTTTTCGACACATCTCGCCCATTGTTTCGGCGGAAGCAAACACTTAAAGGCTAAATCGCAACAGCAGCCAGCAGCCATAATGATCTTCTTTCTGGCCCCGATCTGCCGAATTCGCTCATCAATTTTCGGCCAGGTCTTTGATCTGGCCCGAAACTAAGACTGATTTCCGCTAATGATCACTGATCACTGATCACTGATCACCTGGACTAGCTCCGGGGGCCCTATGCTCTCGTTTTCAATTAGCAAAGGGGTTATGCAAGTCTCCTAGCATTGCTCCATGAGATAATATCATATAAAACCAAGCTTAATGTCTGTATTTAGCATCGGAAGTTAAAAGACTTAAGTAAGAGGGGTTCATAAATTAACTAAAGCCTAGTAAAAGTATCTTTCAAGAAGTATCTTTAACTGAAATAGTACTCTTCTCTTAAGAAAATTTTACAAATATTTATGTATGATAAAAAATTAAAATTGCTATATATCTACTAGATATCTGCATTATTTTCCAATTAAATACACCTTCTTTTCTGCCACTTTTTGTGGGCCAACTTGAAGCTATCATTCAGGGGCTTTGTCCTTGTTGCATGTTTTCAGCGAATTGCATGACACTTTTAATAGAGTCAGCAACGCCAAGTAGGCGCAATGTGATTGAGGCAATATGATTGAGGCAGCCCCTTAGTCCACCCGGAGGCCTGCCAAAGTCCAGACGCCACGCATTTGCGTGCGGCCATAAAAAAATGGTTTTCAAAACCGCAGAACGAAACGAGCTGAGCTGAGCTGAAAGCTGCCTCTGGTATCTGCATATTGATGGGGCAGAGTCGGGGACCGAGAAACGTTTATTAAAATTAATACCACATCAATCATTTAACAAACGCGCCTGTCGGCCAAGTTCAAAGCGGCCAGAGCGACTAGACCAAGACTACAAGGCATCGCACATCTCGCATCTAGACGAAACTCCAGGCTGCCTGCTTAAGAAAGTTACACATGCGCATTGGTTTTAATTAAAAGCGTTTAAGGCATCACAAAAAAATATATAAAGAAGAAAAAAAAAGAAAAAAGAATAACAACAGCAGCAGGAAAGATGATAAATTACCGAGACAAACTGAAATTAACATTTGTGCCTGGAAACAAACAGAGAACACACAGCTATGTATGTGTGGCTTGTGGATCCCAGATCACAGTAAAAGCTCAGCCCCGGCATCTAGGGATTATTGAAAGCCGCTGTTAAATTATTGAAAATCATGCAACGATCCGCGGCGTTTTCCCATGAACAGAGAGCCAGCCACAGCAGCCTCATTTGTTCAGAGTGCGCAGCTCTCGTCGTCGTCGGCATAATCAGCATAACAAAAGGAATTAAGCAATAAAATATTAATGAAAATACACTCGCTCACAAAGCGGTAAGATCGCCGCGTCATTGACTAATTTGTTTGTGGTTCTCCGGCTTCTCCAGGCTTCTCCGGGCTTCTTTTCTCCGCGCCCATCACCAGGCGCCACAGATCTGGCCGGCGGGGAGTGACCAGCGGTAGCCGTGACAGGCGCCCCATAGATAGTACACCCGGAGAAATTCTAAGCCAGTTAAGGAAATTCATTTGAAGATTTTTGAGATTTTTTAAATATTTTTTATAGCTACTCAGAAAAAAAATATAAAGATAGATCTTTAAGAATTGTTTGAGTCAACCTCTTAAGTTTAGTTGTAAATTAATTTAGGAACTTTTTCTTGGATTCTTGATTTATAAAAGGTTGGTTTTTGATTTGAGTATAACTTTAAAAATATTTAAAGGAGTTTACATAAATTTTTTTAAGGAATATTGTCCTACTTCTACTATTCAAAGATATTTGGCAGCTTAAGATAACTTAACACCTTCAACTTCTTTGTAATTTTATAACATTATTTAATTGAAATTATTTTCAAATTGTAATTTCCATAATACCCCCGTTTTTCTTAGTGTTCTCACCTCCTTTTGGCTGCTCGACATATTTACTTAATATGATTTGGCTTAATGAATGCGCCTCGGCTTTGTGTCTGCCCCTCTGCTACCCTGTAGCCTTTCCTGTCCCCTCTCTCTCTCTCTCGTTTTTTTTTTGTATTCCCTTTTTTTTCCTAGTCTGGGCATTTTTCACCTTTGACAAAGGCTGAGCCCGACGCAATTAACTTGCGTCATTTGGAAAATTAGTTGGCATGATGCTGCAAAAAAAGCAGTGAGAAGAGAGCCAGGAGAGCGGGAGAGCGGCGGCACAAGGTCGCTGTTCAAAAGCGCCGCTTGAAAAGCATTTTTCAATTTGGTTTTTCCTTTAGTGTTCTTTTATTTTTTCCCTTTCCTCTCTTTAGTTTTCAATTACAAAGACCACGCACCAAAAATTCAGACTCCTCTCTGACTTGCAGAAAAGAAAAACCTTGTTTTTTAGGGGCAATCTGTCAGCTCGTCACTGGGTGAGAACACGCTGCGTATACGCAACGCTCGAAGCCACAGAAATTTGCATAGAAAAATGGTTAAAAATGGAAAAACTGGAAAGAAGGACCCTGACCAGAATTCCAAACAAGCGACAAATAACTCAATAAAATCTATATAATGACAGGTGATTTATATCAATGGGAGACAGACTTAATGGAGTTTGAATATTAGTTTTCCAAGTTTTTCTAAATAAAACCAAAGGTTTGTTTTTCCAAGCTAAAATATATATATGACATATTTGCTGGCTTGGAAAACACTTTGAGCTCCGTTGTTAAATGCTTTTTAAAATATAACCCTACGGGTAGGGTGAGGCTAGCACGCCCCTAGGGTTCAGCCTGGATAATTGAGATTACAACACGTGTTAACTGCCATTCAAGTACCGCTCCCCGCCACCTTTACCCCTCTTTGAACAATGTAATAAACAATTTAAATGCCAAATAGAATTTATGCAAATGCATTGCTCTTTCTCTCTCGCTTTAAGAATGTTTAAAAAATGCTAAAACTAATTGAATATATTATATATATATATAAAATGTGGTTAAATGCAACACATTTCCCCCCTTTCTAATGAATATGAATATGAATTTGAGTGCTCAGGGGCCGTCGAGTGATTGACTGGACTGGCTGGCTGACTGACTGACTGACTAACTGACTGACAGAATGACTGACTGCCGGCCAAGTGCATATTAGATGGTCGGGCAATTACCTGCAACGGCAGCACCAAAAGCAATCACTCAGTGCACGGCGAGAAATGTGGGGAGAAATGGTTTGAATTTAACTGAAATTGAGATCAGTTCAGAGAGAAAGTGTATGGAAGGTATTTAATAATAATTATAATAAAAATGGAAAAAAATCTAAAAGATAAGGAAGATTAAGGCTTTATAGGGCAAGGAAAATATCTAAAAGATACAGGATATCAAGGCCTTATGGAATAATGAAAATATCTAGAAACTAAGGGAGAACGAGACCTTATAGAAATTTGAAAATATTATTAATGGATTAATGATCTAGGAGATACAAGAGATCAAGGTCTTAAAAAATAATAAAAATATCCAAAAGATAGACAGATCTTTTGGAACACTGAAAGTAAGTAGCAGATATAGAAAATCAATGAAAACAATTAAAAATATCTAAAAAATATACAATAACAAAAAAATATCTAAAAGATAAACAAGATATTAAAATAATAATAAAAATATCTAAAAGATACAGAAGACCACTTAAAAGTGGAAACTAATTCCATCAAAGATCTTTGCAAGACTTTTGTATATTTTTCAATCTTTAAATTAACATACTAAATGCAGTTTTTTTCCCTGTGTACTGAATGGTCTGAATGCACCTCTAATGAGCCCAACAGAACTGAGGGCCCGAGCTTTACACTTTACCCCCTTTGAACATAACATAAAGCGGGGAATACCCGCTCACCTCTGCTCCCCCTCTGCTCTATTATTCAGCAACTAATTTGAACTGACATCGAATACCCGGTAGGTGACAACCGCTGACAATTGGTAGGAACCTCCTGATGGAGAGGGCACCCACGCGGACAACCCTCGGTTATTTTTACATTTATCATGTAATACTTTGTTAAGCTCAGAGCCTGGGTTGGGTTTGGTAATTAAATAAAGTGCGGAGACTATTTGTAATACAAAAATTATAAAAAAAAGTTGTTGAAATAGAAGCCAAAGCGATTTAGTAATTAAAAAGAAAGCGATCAGAGATAAGGGAAGTGATTAATAATAACAGAAATATTTGTAGAACATCCTAAAGTAGCTTGGAAAATTATAGAAAAGTATTTAACAACCTAAACTTTTAAATGTTATATTTCAAAGGAAATTGTTGTACTATTTTTTTTCCTACAATTTCACTCAGCTTAAACCTTTTCGCTGTTGGCCAGACCTTCTCCAATTTGGCTTAATCAAAGGCCCCCAAAAGGAAAAAGAAAAACCCAAAAGAAAAGCGGGGTTAACTGAACGTTTTGAGGTTTCCAATAAGGCAATTTTCATCTGCTTTTCGCGGGCCAAGTGCAAAAGCGACGATTGCACAAGCTGGAAAAACAATAACTTGTTATAAATTTTGTTGACACGAAGTCAAAGCGTTTGAGCAGCGTTGATTTGAATGCAAGTTCATGAGTTAATCAATTTTAATGCCCGGCACGGCATCGGCATCGGCTATCGATCGATGCCAGAGATACTTGGATACTTGGATACTAAGATACTTGGATACTTGAATGCCCCGTGTTTTTCCCCCCTCCTTGAGCAATCAATCGATCCAGCCTCGCCTCGAACAGCATCGAATTGTTTGATCGTGTTGTAAATTTCTGCTCATACTCGAAGTAAAGTATTTTCAACTTGGTGACTGGCCTTATACGGACCGCGGACTGGGGACTGGGGACTGGGTACTGGGGCTCCAACTCCGATCCGGCCAAGACATTATTTATTTATATGTATTTTTTATAAAGCCTTGTATAACTTGATAAAAACAACAGCAACAGCAACAGCAACGGCAACGAGCCATGGTGCTTCGGAGCGAGCACAAGATTGGGTTACGTTTAAAAGTTTTGTGCGCTTGCAGAATGAAATGATTTATGGTCTGAATTACAGATAATTGTGATAATCATACCGAAAAGGTTCGGGCGCAGTTCGCATTCGCAGATATTTTGAGTGCGAGAAGTGGCTGGATGTTTTATTTTTTTTATATGTTTTTTTTTGCCACGGAATCGATACAGAAATCGGTGGCCGAAAAAGGGTTAAGGTTGGTGTGGAGGTAGAAAAGAGGCGGCCATATAAGTTTTCAAGGGATGCGTGTCTAAAATGCATAAAGGATTTCATTTCTTGGGTGAAGGAAGTTCCCATTAAATATGTGTCTTTTGGGATGTTGGGGAGACAAAGGGGAAAAAATATATAAATATATATGAATTTGTTTTTTACTTTGAAAGATTCGTTTTTCTTTACAAATTACTCATCTACTCATTTATTTACTAATATAATATTTATAAATTTATAGTAAACTTAAATAGCTTAAAATGTTATAAAAAAACTCTTATAATTGTAAGATAGATATATATATTTTCAAGTAAAAAATATTTTCTAACGATAAAGATTTCCTACATATATTTAAAAAATATCTAGATTCTTAGTTTCTTTTTTTATCATTTATTATTAGGTATATATCTAGATTCCTTAGTTCCAATCGTACCAATATATCTTAATAGTCTTATGTAACTCCTCAGCTACATATATCTTCGATCTCCATCTGATTTTTTTTTTTTTTTATAATTTCAAGCAGGGATCATCTTGACTTCTACACCTCACACGAGGCTCTTTTTGAACTCGAAATATCTTTTAGGCCAAATTCCCCTAAGGCTGTGCATTCTGCATAATATAAATTGTTGCTAATTTTCCAGCAAAAACAACAAAAAAAAAAAACAGCAAGTAAGAAGGTAAAGAAAAGAGAGAGAGAGGGAAAAAGAAAGGAGAACAAAGCAAGGAAAGTAAAGCGGAGATAATTCCCGAACACACGAAATTATAGAGAAAGAAGGGCGCAGATTTGTCAGGAGATTTTCGGCTCAAGAGCAACTTAACAAGGCACAACACAGCCCATACAATGTGTGGCTGATGATGACGATGATGACGGGTCGCATATATATCCATACATATATCCAGCCGCCTCTCTATATGTTATCCATGGGATGCAGTTTGTTTTCGTTACGGCTATTTAGTGCTTTGGGTCCGCTCAAGCGCCTCGCCTCACTTTTGGCAGTGTCTTTGGTTTATTTGCTTAGGCGGCTTAGGACCGAAATTCCAGGGGGGGGGGGGACTTATCCTATCCTTAGACACATATATACCTCATCCCATGGAACGAACCCTCTGTGTTTGCTGTGCATTTCACAATTTTTTATGTGGTCATATTTCTTGCAAGTGCTGAAGTGTGCTCAACTGACATCCATCTCCAAACGAGACGAGAGATCTTTGGGATCTCTTCTGTCTTCGGTGTTTTTTTTTATTTTTTTTTTGGGGGGCTCCCTGTCGAATGACAGGAAACGAGCGCCGCCGAGCCGTAAAACGCTCCAACTTCTCGGCATGTTTAATTGCCGTTAGTTTTTACACTCGCCAGCGAATATCTCAGCGAGTGTCAAAAGCGAACGTTTGCTGGGTCAGCTGATTTCCCGCTTTCGCCTGATTTATGTCATGGCCGGAAGATTTACGAGGCAAGGAAGGGGGTGCAAGGTTGCAGGTTGCCAGTGCATCGAATCAGGCTTGAAAATATCCTATGGAAGTAAGAGTTTCCCTGGAATATGGGATTTACTCGCTGGATTTACTCGTTGCTTGTTGGTTTGTCCGTTAAAGCAGAGTTGAGGGGCACAGCTTTTAATCATTAAATTTAATGTTTTCAAGGTAACGAGTTAATTTTGTATTATTTTATCTTTGTTAACGAATAGGAAATATTTTAGAATTTTCCTCTCACTTGGGATTTATTTGCTGTCCTTACTTTTTACTCGCTCGTCTGTCCGTTTAAGTAGAGTTGCTGTTTTCAAAGTAACAACGATATGAGAGTTTTTTTTTTAAATATTCTTGGAAAAATAAATATATATAATATATAAATTCTTCTAGTTATGTTGCTTGGCAGTCCAGGGTATTGAACACTCTTTTCCTTCCTCTGATAGCTGCTAGTCTTTTTGTGCTCGTCTGTCACCACCCGCTCTCTCTCTCTCTCTCATTCTCTAAAGCAAAAATCTGAGGAAATCTCTGCTGTAAATATTGTGTTAAACATTAAATGAAGTCGTTAAAATCGTTTAATGATGCACTCGTTAGTCAGTCGCGTTGACATGTGAGTGTACCCCGGGACTTGCTTCTTCTTGGGATACTTGGCAGCTTGGCTGCTTGGCACTCTGGCGCGTCGAAGTCAGCGTGGCATGACCACCGCGACAGGGGGTGGGGTGGGGTGGGGTGCGGGGTAAAGCCCCACCCCCAAATGTCGGCTGTTGTCAAAAGGAATTGAAAGGATGTTTGATGGCATGCTAAATTGACAAATGCATGCAAAACACTTTTCGGCTGCCGCATTTGCGCATTCCGCCTCATTATTCATAGCTAGTAAAAGTATCTCTTGTTGCAAGTTGCCAGTTGCTGCTGCTGCTATTGCTGCTGCTGTTGCGTGTAAGTTGCCATGCAATTGCCACTGCATTGCTCACTCCACTTTCAGGCTAATGTTTTGCGGCAATTAGCCCTTTCGGTTTGCTCTCAGACAAAAGTTCTTGTCCGTAACTGTCCGTAATTGTCCGTTATGGGGAGTTTCTGTCTGTAAAATGGGGATTTCAAAGATACTGGTAATATTAATTGTGGTCTTTTATGTCTTTAAATATTTTTTCAATCAGTTTATATAATATATTTAAAAGATATGTCTGCAGGAATTATAATTTCTTTTTTTTTTTTTTTGCTTGGCTGCAACAAGTGTTGCTGCTGCTGCTGCAGCTGCTCAAAGTCAAACTGTGGATCTCTCTAGTCATAAGGTCAAACTGCGGGGCATCATCAGAGCTGCAGCAACAACAGCAATGCAGCAACTTGCAACGCAGCAACTTGCAACAGCAACATTATGCCCAAAGCCTTGCAGCGCTTCGTGCTTAAAAGCGCGCGACACACATACATTGGCAGCGGAGAAACATTGTTGCCGTTGTGCCAGGCCCGCCAGCAACATGGGTTGGCTGTTGCTGTTGCAAGTTGCTGCGGCTGCTGCCTGCTTAAGATGTATCTGCTGTGATTACCACCAAGCGAGCGTGTACTTAAGCATTTTATATGCTTTTTTATGCCATCTTGTCCTTGTGCAACATCGCGGCGAGTCTGGATGGAGTCTCTTTCTGGAGGAGTCCGAAATTGGGTTTATAACTTTTGCGGCAAGGCGCGCGTTGAAATGGCGTTGATGATGTTCATGTTTCATGTTTGTGGCTTGATGAAGCGCAACGATTATCCGCAGCAACAGCAACAGCAACAGCAACAGCAACACGGGCTGTAAAAATATGCCACAAATTGATTGATTTGCCACGGCACGAAGCTGAGCCAACGAAGCTGGAAACTCGTTTCAGTTTCAATTTCATTTTTAAAGGCATTTTCCCCCCACAAACAGCCTCTGCCTGCCTGCCCTGCCTTTCTCACAAAGTGGGCGTTCTTGTTGCTGGCGTGCCAAAAACTATCTGAAAATGTTTGCCTTGCATTTTATAAGTATGTATATATATATATTTTTTTATATATATTTTTTCTTGTTATTTTAACATGGCGACAAAATATGCAAAGCTCCGAAATGCAATTGAAACGCAACGCAAAAATTGTGCAACGCCTACTCGGCAGCCACAAAAGTATTTTTATTTTTAGTGGCCATGGGACCCAGGCAGAGAGTTTCGATTTTATTTTTATTGCGGAACTGCCACACAACAATTTCCCAATTGAAATGTGTACGCGAAAATTGTTGCCGCGTTGCAGTTGCAGTTGCCCGTTTGACAAATAAGTTGCATGCAAATAGCTGCAGCTCAAGCAATTGCCACTGCAACATCACCAGCAGCAGCAGCAGCAGCAGCAGCAGCAACAGCAATTTGTATGCAATGAATTAAATTCCAGTGCACACAATTTTCTCAATGGCAGCGGGGTTTTCCATTGATGAAAATCACCAGGCTCACCTTTGACCAACTGGGTTGTTTGTCAAGTTGCCTGACAGCAGCAACCAGAAACCAGGAACGGAGCAACATCAGCCAGAGAGCAGCATGCAACAGGAGCAGAGGCAACACTGGTTGAGAATGCCTTGGAAAATGGTCTAAAAAATTAGCCACACGAAGGAAGATCAAGTATTTGCAAAGCACGCTCCAAAGTCTATGAAACTAGCCTTAGATAATACCTCAAATATATTACTAGATATATTATTTTCTGGCTTAAACATAAACTCCAAACCACTGTTGACTGTTTGACAAATTTGGTTGGTTGGCAGACTGGCTTGGCTTGGCTTGTCCAACAAATGCAATTAGTTAAACGAATTTTGAGACGAGTCTCGGTTACGCTCGGCCATCGAAATCGTTTATCAGCAGCAGGCAGCAACAGCAAATTGAAAACTCAAAAAAATCTCCAGAGTTTTCCCACATTCGTCAGAAAACAAAAAAAAAAAAAAGCTGGGAAAAAGGCCCTCGGGGGCCAGCAAGTCAAACGCCAGACTCCGGCTGTCTGTCTGCCAGAAAATTGTGGGTAATTTTCGGGGTTACCTTCGCCCGGTTACATTAGCGTGTGTGCAGGTTGTAATTTTCTACTTTGCGCCTGGCAAACGAGATGAGCGGAGAGAGAGAAGAGAGAGGAGAAAGTTTAGACCAAAAAAAGGAAGGAAAAAGCCAAGGGAAAATCTGGCTAAAACTTGTTAACTGCTCATAAAAGTCCACCAAAATCGAGTGATTGCATCTCTCCCCCGTATTGTATCTCTGTCACTTCCTCTAATGGTATAATGAGCTACGATCCGATATAATCGCTCGACGACTGGTGTTGTTGCGTTTTGTTAATTAGCCATTTAATGCCCAATAAAACGAGGGGCAACAACAATGGCAATGCCATTAGCCAGAATCCGATTCCGAATCAGAGCCGCAACACGATTTTTGATTTATTGAGTCATTAAATAATAATCATAATTTTCTTGTTTAGCGGCGACTATAAAAACCCATAAACACAATGACTTCAAAATAAAAGAGTAACAAAAAGATAGAGAGAAAAAGGCAGCCAAATGTTTGTAAATATTATTTAAATAACTTTGGGCTTATATGATTGATTATAAGCATGATTTTTATAATAAAGAGAATACAAATACATATTTCTGCAAGAACAAGCCTAACACCTTTTAGCCGCTGGCAGGGAGTTCCTCTATTCCCGCATCTGTCTACTTTACACCTATGGATGGAGAGGAGTACTACTACTACCTGGAGTTGCCTCCAGTCAAGTCGATTTATCAAGCGTTAGGTTACATCTTCAGCTTGGATTATGAAATTAAAATTTATAAAGACACTAATCGATAGACTAGAGCCGGCTAGCCGTCATTAATCAAAGTCAGCCCACAAGCCCTGGGCTTAGACAGTGTCAACTCAACAGACACTAAAATATATACAAAATGCTAAAAAAAAAATACTACAAAATATATAGAAGAAAAAAAACAGACAAACACGTGACAACGAATAAAGAAATCAATAAGTCAAATTGCCAGTTCAACGATGTCCGAAAGCATCGGGCATTTTCATTATTTATTATTAAACGAATTGGTGCAACCTTAACTGCCAAAGCAATTGGCTACCGGTCTTCTGTCTTTTGAGCCCTCTTCTGGCTGCCCAGCTGCCATCTTCGACTCCTTTGGGTCGCCAGCCAGATTCGCCATGCCGAGTGCCATTCGAAATGAATATGCAAAAGAGCTGGCCACTGAGAGAATAAATAAATAAAAAAAGGGGGGGAAGATATAGAAAGAAGTAAGGGGGTGGGGGGTACGACCAACAAAACCGGCAGCATTTTGGAGCTGCGGACCAGACAGCTGGACAAGCCCTCTTCACAGCGGGCAGCACTTGGCCTCAACGGCGGCGAATGCGGCCAGAAGGAGGCGGCGGAGGAGGAGAAAGAGGAGGAGGAGGAGGCGGGTGCTGGAGGAGGGTCAGGAGGAGGGTCAGACCCAGAGACCAGGCCCCATGCGCTCTTATTTAGCTAATTTAAATGAGCTGCAAACAAGCGGCCATAAACGGATTGGAGCAGCAACGAAAATGGAATGCTCTTAGAGATATATTTTCAAGAAATAAAATATTACAAAATAATGTAAACTAATAAATAAATAAACTAATAATAAATTTATCAATAAAATATAAGTTTATTGTTGTATAAATTTGAATATTAGAACCCAGATGGATGTTATT
>JAEIIJ010018813.1:155-14803 GCA_018904815.1 Drosophila ogumai | reverse complement strand
CTTGGTGTCGCAAGTTCCACTTGATATGTACTGTACATAGTGCATCAACGTCTTGCATATTAGTATTGGATTGCAGTTATTATTGGTTTATGTACTTACACAGAAAGAATAATAGCAGAAGAACCTTCATATTGGTACGAAAACTCATTGTAACTGAAACTAATTCCATTTGAAGGCGGAATTTATTAGAGTTTTACCAGCAAGTGTAAAGAATGAATTTGGTGAGCGTTTTACCATTCAGACTCGGTGACATAAGATTATTAATTAGTCACATTCGGATACCTTGTACTTTAAACCTTAAGCGTGTTACAATATATTATCCGAAAATGCATATATTATTTGATTGCTGATACTTTTTTAGGCTTTATTCGATATTTTCTCGTTATCCCCACCACCACCAATACCAATAATCATAATCATTCTTTCTCCTCCTTTTGGGCTTTTCATGTTTTGCAGTACATTGAGAATAGATTTGGCCTAAAATTCTTTCCTTTTCGGCATTGGAATACTTGAGTGCACTTTGGAGACGACTTTTTTTGGCTTGCAAATCAGTTACACATTTTTGTGAGAGTCTTCTATTAGGCATTTGGCTATCGATTTCGTTAATGCGGTCAGTTATTTGGTCTTCCAAGTATTGACGTAGTGCATCGTATACTTGGAAATTTCGAAGTATATAGTGTTTCTCGATTTCATTACCCAATGGTTTTTTACTGGCGTAGTAGGCCTTTTCAACCCAATTGGAGAATTCGGCGTTGCCAAAGGACATGTGCCTGTATTTATCAACCACATCCCTCAGTCGCTCCGTAATATATTGCTCTGCACTGACCACAGCTTAAAAAATATAACAAGAAGTGGCTTTTTATTAGTATTCTATTGCCAGTATTATTGGTTTATGTACTTACACAAAAAAAGTAGTTGTAGAAGAAGCTTCATGTTGTCACATGGCCTCCGTGAAACTGAAACTAATTCCATTCGGAGGTGGAATTTATTAGAGTTCTGCCAGAAAGTATGACGAATGAATATGGTAAGCATGTTACCAATCGGACTTGCTAATTAATTAGTTACATTCAGATACCTTGTAATTTTAAGAATAAATATTTAGCAATATTAAATTTTAAATCTTTTCCGTCATAAATCGAATTTTTGTGCCGTTTTTAACAGAGTTTAAAAGAAAGATTCAGGAAGGCTACATTTTCAGCTGTAACTTTATTACTGCCAGTCAGGAAATTTTCAATGGCAATTGTTATGTGCGAGTTGCCAAAATTCTTCGGCATCCTCTTAGCCATTCGGAGCTGCCTTTGAGTCCTCTTCCCACCACTCTTCGCACAATGGTCTCACTTCAGTCACGGCATGTCTCTATTTGGCGGAGAGTCACGGAGAACGAGAAGTGTTGTGGAGCAGGGGAAAACTACATAAAAGCCGGCATTTATTCGACGGCAATGGCAACAACAAAAACGGCAACAACAACAGCAACGGCAACATAATGTTGTCACATGCAACACGCCAGAACGCACACCAGCACACTGTTCTGCAGTATCTGTGCGCGTGTGTATCTAATGCGTGGCACGTTTCGCGATTCTGCGAAAATTCAGAAACTTCCTCTCGATTTCTGGGCTCCCAGCAGCCTGCCACATGCTAGCGCACACACAATCGCACACGGGACACAGTGTCAATAAACACACAGACAGTCAGAACGGGTAAATATTACGTATACGCAGGGAGTGGCAGTGTTGAAGTAACTAGATCCTGCAGAGAATTCAAGTATAAGCTGGTGTTTGGATTAAAATATGTTTAGTATTTGGCAAATAACTTATTAAAATAGTATTCTTTGAAAATTAAAAACTTGACATTAATAAAAAGAGAAACTAATTTTCTAATAATTTTTGTAGAAAATGAAATCTCTCCAATGGTAAATTACAATTTTTCTCCCTGGAGTAAAGTATTCTTCAAGTGCATCTGTTTTTGCCACCCTGCGAGTGCAGCAGCTGAAAGCGTCCTTTCGGTTTTCAATTTTTTTGCTGCCGTCGGTTGAGGTCTGATACTGGGTTTTATCTGCATTTGTGCATAAATTTGCGTCATGTAAAATCATCGAAATAAAGCAAATAACTGTCACGATATCTGAGAGGGGTCGCCGGGGCTCAAGGATGTATTTGCTGTTCCAGTATTTCTGTGATTTCCCTTAGCGTTTTCTTTTTATTGATATCGATTGTGTGTGTGTACGTTTTATGCTTATGATCATATCAATGCAAACGACTTTGGCTCTGACTTGGGGGCTGCTGGTTATTGCGTGTCCTTTGGGTGCCGTGCCCTGTGTCCTCTAAGCCGGTCAGATGTGGCATAACAAATTTGAGTACATGCTTTATGGCTGCCAGCAAGAGATTTCGGTTATAAATATGTAGTACGTATGTACAAGGTGTTCGACCAGAGTTCAGTTCCCCTTGGAATTGCATTCTTTATGGAGTCCGCTGAGTCTCACACCTTTTGGCAATGGCAACTGGACAGGAGCGGCTCTTGAGCACTGCCAGCAAATTGCAGCTGTCGAAGGACTGCAAGAACGGCAAGGACTACAAGAGTTTTACATAAATCGAATTATGGACCGAGGGAAGCATCTGCATGGCAGGGATACTCTGGCGAAGCGAAGCCAAAGGGCCCTCTTGCGATTGAGAGCAGGATGCTAAGGCTAAACAAATTCCATTGGTAAATGGAAAATGGAAAATAGAAAATGACAGAAGCAGCAACCGAAGCGTTCTTGACAGCCAACAACTGAACGGAACGCATTAGAAACAGCTCACAGAAACCAACTGCATGATTTTCCTGCGACCATGGGAAATTCGGGGCCGCCCCTTCCAGCCTTACAGCAAACTTCCCTCTAAGCGGAGGGGGCGGAAATTCAAAAAAAAAAAAAGAAAACAAAATCCACTTAAATGCGAGTGCACATCAGGTTTACAAGCACTAACAAAAACGAAATCCTAAGGTAAAACAAGACATGCACTTATTCAAATGCAGAAGATTGAAAATAATACAATTTGGTCTTCAAGGTTGACGAAAATTGAATTAAAAACTGATGTTAAAACTCAGTAGAAAATAACGAAATATTAGTATCCTGCATTTGCGAATTTGATGTATTTTTAAGCTCTAATAATGTCTAAATAATTTTATTTTCTTATAAATAACTATGGTATACATACAAAAAATATAAAAAAGTAAGTTAACGTTCTTGTCAAATTTCAAGATACATTACATACCTTAATTTTAGCTTTTTTGTAAGAATTAATAAAAATCTTATGATTTAAGTTGGAATATAGATAAAATAATTATTAAATCAGTTAAATATGTCGCTTAATTTGATAAAAATTGGCATTATCTTAGGACGTTTACTGATAGATTGAAATAGTTCTGGCGAGTGTGAGTGTAAGTGTTTCGGTCGCCTTGCTTGCTTATCACGTACATTTATCTTAGTGTCGTTTTGCCAGCACTTAAGCCGCACTAAAACACCCACACAGTGGCACATACTCGCACACACTCGTGCCCACATTAAAATCTTTCTTGTGCTCACACTCGAGCCATTGCCGTTAGTCGTAATGAAACGCAATGGAACTGCTATTTTGGGGAACGCTCTGGTTCTGGTCGTGGTGGTGGTGGTGGTGGTGCCTGGCCCTTGGCCAAAAAAGCCCCCAGCTTTCGCCTCATTTCACGAATGTATCTCACAGATACGCACAGGCAATGCCCTCGAAAACTCCATCCGCACCCGCCCTCCACTCAGCATTCGGCACTTGGCACGGGCGTATATTGAATTTGTATTTATGATGTGCCCATAAAATACAATAACACCATTAAAATAGCTGCAGCAAACAGGGCAAGGACTAAAAGCCACACACCGAATAGGGAATACTCTGCTAAAATAGCTAAGACCTCATATTATATTATAGATTTGCGGTTTTGTAGTTGAATTTACTAAAGAGTTATTTAAATTCTTTACATTCAATTAAACAAACCTTTCATTTAAATATTTTCTTATTGATATTAATAATATTATATTTAAAAAAGAAAAAAAATAATATGAAACTCAAATAAGTTATAAATATAGGTCCTTTTTAAACTCACTTTTCATTATCTAAATATCCCCACTTATATATATTTTTTATATTTATCTAGAATATTTTTCAAACTCCACCTTTTGATTCCACGTACTCCTTGGAAAAGGTAGTTACTGGCCATAAGGGCCTGAAAACGCATCTTATGGATACATTTGTGTTCAGCCCGCACGTTCGCCGGACGTCTCTATTCTTGGAGCATGTAACCATGTACCATGTCCTGCGTCCCGTTACAGTGGCCATGTCCTGTTGCTTGCGGTTTACTATTTTATGCCATTATAGAGCCCCGTTCTGTTTGCCGTTTGGCATAAATTTATTTGGCATCGACGACGCTGGAGACGGCGACGGCGAACGGAAATTACCATTTTATTATTGCAGGCATTCGCCCGATACTCCCGCCCAATCAGCCCCATGCAACCCTTGGATGAGCCTTATTGAATTCACATTAAAATTGGTAACGGATATATGCAGAAACACGAACACATGGCCGCAGGCAGGGCACAGAGAGAAAATAATGAATATTGTAAAAAACTGCATAGAATTCAGAGCTAAAATCATGTATATAAAAACACTCAAGGATACTTCATTTTGCCCATTGAATTGTATATTTGATATGCTTTTGCTTTGAATGTATCGTAGGATTTCCTTTTTAGTGTAAGAGTACAAAATTTGGGATATGAAATGCTTTAAAATGTATAAAAGTTATGTATAAAGTGTGGGTGGGCAGCAGTGCGACAGTCTTGTTTTCTCAGTGTAGCTGGTGTTAATGCAGATATACATAAAATTGCAGAGATATTTTTGTGTGTTATTATGGCTAGGGGCTTATGTTCATATACGAGGCTTATGATGAGTTAAGTGCCACTTTTGGGCAGGATTTCTCCAATGGGCAGTGTGCGTGAAGGTGAGGGTTTTTACGGAACGGGAATGAGGGTGACATTTTGATCGTAGTCTCCTTGGCCATCTTCCTCAATGACGCCTTCGGAACTGGTATCTTTTTCAGACGATCCACTACTTGAATAACATTCGCCAGAGCCGACTCTTCCCAACTCTAGGTCACCATCCTCCTCCATCAAATCCAGATCTGGCTCTTCTTCTTCGATTTCTTCAGGTACTGAATCCATTTTGGTGGCTGCATTAGCCATAAGCTTCCCAGCGTGATAGAACATGTCATCCAGCTTCATGCGCCACTCTTTCAAACACAGTTCATACTCGCGGCCGTCCAGTTGCGATTCCTTCTTTACGTAATCGGATATTTCGGTGCCTGTGAGTTCGGCATACTTGCCATTCGGCCCAAAATCACTAGCTCCACTCGAAACATCGTAGACCCGGTCATGTAGAGCCAACAGGTACGTTTTGTCGGCCCGATTGCAGTTAAATTTGGCCAGTTGCTTACGATTGAGCTTCAGCCTCTTCAGCGGAGCCGGCTGCTTCACGTGTCCCTCGTTTTTGTAATCGACATCGTCGTAGGTCACATAGCGGCGTCTGGTCTTTGTGTAGGCCACATAAGCTACGATTCCACAAACCAAAATGATGGCGTAGGGGGAAGTGGCCAGATCTCGCAGCAGATTGATCCAGTTTCTATTTGCTAGCGACGACATTGCTACGGTTGACAACTTCCTTTTTTGAGTTAGCTTGGGGTTGGCTTCTCTGCTTTGATAGAACGACTACCTATCGATCTGGCTGGGAACTGGGAACTGAGTTGAAAGCGTTAGATCAGCCCTGAGGTTGGCCGAACGGAGAGTCGAAGCCTACTATTCCAGTCTTTAAAGCCCAAGCAATGCTTCCAAATATTATTGCAGGGCAAACTTTGATTTACAACATCCTCTTGACATATTCTTTGGCATTAAGTAATCCAATTTGAAACCAAAACGAATCACCGAAGCTCGCTGTTGGCTCAAGCAATCGATGTAAGGACTGCAAAGCTTTTGTGGAACCTGCCTTCTGCTTGCACAAATCCTTTACTCCATTCCTAATCTGCAATACATTCCTTTGTCTTATTTTATTCCCTACTTTGTGTTGTATTTTTTGCCAGGTCTGGTGGTCTCCATGCCCAAGCCGGGAATGTCCAGAGGAGCCGGAGCTGGAATTGGCCGTGCATCAGTGCGTCGACTATTGTTTGATGCAGGAGCAAGTTAATCCTCAGCTCTACACGAACACCCCGGCATACGATGTCCGTCCGGCCACTACCCAGAGATCCCAGCTAACGACGACCACAGCGAGTACGACCACCGCCAGTGGAGGAGCGGCGGTCACAATGGAACCCTTCGCAGAGTCGAGTTCAACGCAGCCCCCGCCGACCACATCGACCACCTCATCGCCGGCGTCATCATTGCCAGCGCTATTCGCAACGCAAACGAGGAGCAGATACCAAGAAGTACTTAATATGCCATCGACCATGTTCCCGCCAATGTCCCAGCTGAAGGATCCCGGGATGGGCCAGGAGATGGCATCGTCAGCCGAACTGTCCGCCATGTCCATGCAGGGATTGAATTGTAAGTGACGTGATGAACCCTTCCACAGCAGAGACCCTCTTATTCCGCCAGCGACTGGCCACAGACAGCGTTATTATCCTCGCTAGTTGGATGCACTGGCAAAGAATATTCGATAGTTGCAGTTACACCAAAATTAAAATTTAGGTTTTAATACAAAATATTTAAAATATTCATTTTCATTGGCAAAGTAATTTGAAATATTATACCTAAAACTTGGGAATTTAAAACTGATAATGCAATTAGAAAATTGGGTTTAACCTTAACACGTTAAATTATTTCAATTTTATATTTTTTCCCCTATAAACTGGAGAAGATCTTTGATTAATTCTACTCATAAAAAGTAAATTTATTAGTCGCAATTATCCCTCCTTAAGGTTATAGAAAAATCACTACTCCAATTTCTTACTTTTCGAACTAACAAAAAAGTAATCCCTTCTGTTAGTTTCAAAAAACCTGTTCAGTAAGGGAAAAGTCTCTTAAAATAATTTATTGAAGTGCACCCACTGCAAGTCGCTTCTAGTTGCTGCCTTTGTTCTCCACTTGGTTTACTTGTTGACGACTTGCAATACCCTGCCAGCATGCCCAAGCCCCCAACCCCAGCCATTTATCGGTGTCCACATCCTTGGACCGTGTCCGTGTCCGTGCCTTGTCCGTGTCGATGTTCGTATCCGTGTCCGTGTCTGTGTTCTTCCCCCATCCGTGTGTGTTTTACTTTTATTAGTTTGTTTTTCCGTCTTTTGTGAGCTGCTACCAGGAACTGGAATGTGGTCAGAGGAGCTGGGGTGCCGAGAACAACTTGCACCATAAAAGCCAAAGACCGACTCGACTCGACTCTCTCTATGAAACTAAAAAAAAATATATAAGTATAACTCAACCTGAGCGAGTGCGTGTGGTGCGGTGGTGCTGGTGGTTGTCATTAAAGCCTGACGTTTTGTGTGGAGCCAAAGTTTACGGGGAAACTTTTTTCCAATTCCCAGGGGAAAAACTTCACAAAGGCGTTTTTATTCCACATTATTAAAAGTAGGCGTCAAGTTGGGAAAATATGCAGGGGAGCAAAAGGAAAATATTTCCCGTGTAGATGGAAAAGAGAGTGCCTTTTTAGGGATAATAACTTATGTAAACAGTTGGCCTTAGAATATAGGGAGTATGTATGAAGGTAGAATGCTATGGCTGGATTTGCAGGAATTTAATATTAATGATGTTTACTTGTGATAATTTCATGCAGCACGCATTATGTTTTATTACTGGTTCGTTTATAAAAAGTTTTATTTGAGGTATTGAAACATGAACTAATAATTACATTGTTATTTTCCGTTGAGAAATATTAGTAAGGTAACAAATTTACTCGTTTTCTAAGGTATTAGCAACACCTTAAAATTTCCAAAATATTTAATATTTCATTCATCAAACTTCCAACCAACAACCAATCAATCTTAACACATTTCTATCCAGTACCTAAACTTCCTCCATTTGTCCCCATCAGCATAGCCATAGTCGTTCCCCTAATCCCTAAAACACGAAACCTAAATCATGTCCTAATCATAAGTCATGTGTACATCAGATGTTGGCCAAACTTCTCCCTTGCCGCACTTCACTGGCATAGAGCTCGGAAGAGTCGGAAAGTTTGCTAATGTCCTGGCCAGAAATTTCCACAATGTGGGAATTCCCGAAAAAGGAGCTCGACGGCAGCAGCAACAGCAGCAGACAAAAGTGCATAACTAACTAAACATGATGGCATTACACTCGGCTGTACTCTTGACACTTGGCACAATTGGAAATTGGTCATGCATGGCCGGCACAGGACATCAGGGCCCAGGACGAAGCAGGACACAACTCAGAATCAGAATCAGAATCAGAATTAGACTGTGACTCTGCTCGCCTCGGGGGTGCTGAAAAGTGCAGGCAGAGCAATTTTCCTGCCTGTCTGATTAGTGAAAACACAGCGGGGAATCCTTCAAAAGGAAAACTATTTTACATTTGTTTAGACATAAAAGAAAATGGAAACTAAGGTATCTTTAAGAGTTTAATTCAAAGTTTCATATATTTTAAATTTTTTTACTAATAATTCATTTGTATTTTATCCATATTTTATTTTTAAATAGTGACAGACAGCAACAGCAGTAACAGTTGGGTGCATTCCGATAATGATGATGCCACCTACTTCATGCTGCAAATGCATCCGGATCTCGCCGATCCCACAGAGCAACTGGGCATGGAGATTGAGCAGGATGCCAATGAGACGGTGACCGACATCAGGCAGAGATTCGGTGAAGACTCCCTGATCAGGGCCAATATCAACCTCACTGACTTGGACGAACTCGATCTGAGATGCGGCGGCCTGGTGCGACGCACGAATATCTCTAATTTGGGTTCGACAGCTGCGAAATGCATGATCCAAAGGTGCACCTTCACGATGAATGCACCTGAGATTTGTCCGCCGGACTACAAGGAGACCGATGAGATCATTTTCTGGGTTTACTTCTTGCTGAGGTGAGAGTGATTGAGATTTAGCAGGATGTAAAAATAAAATCTAAATAAATGTAACAAATTTAGATGATATTTATTATTATTCTGTTACATCTCTTTTTTCATTTTCTGTTCTCATTCGAATCCAGATTTTTGGCCACCACGATGCTGTCAGCTGGAGTCACCATCATGGATCCGATTGCCCTGACAATGATTGAGAAGTATGGAGGGGATTTCGGTCGCGAGCGTTTGTTCTCCAGCATCGGCATGGCCATATTCTCACCGATAACCGGCATTATGATTGATTACTCCTCCCGGGGACTGGGCTACACGGATTACTCGGCTGCCTTTTACACGTACGATGTCCTGCTGGTGATATCCACAATGTCGGTGCTGATGATGCCACTTGGTGAGAAGTTGCCGGCGGACAATGTGTTCCGAGATCTGTGGAATTTGCTGAAAATGCCACATGTAATTGCCTTCATAATATTCCTGTTTGTCCTGGGCAATTTCTGGGGATTCATTGAGAGCTTTCTGTTTCTGTATCTCAAAGAGCTCGGAGCTCCCAACTATTTGCTGGGTGAGTTTATTTTCAAATATTATTTCTGAACTCAGAAGTAATTTATAAAGTTTCTTTGGCCCAATGTTTGTTCATTTATTGCTAATTTTTATGACCAGGAATCACCATTACTGTGGGCACGGTGAGCAGTATTCCGTTCCTTTATGGGGCGGAGAAAATCACACGGATCTTTGGGCACGTTAATTTGATTATCATCGCGTTCTTCTCGCACGCCGGCCGCCTGGTGGGCTACTCCTTCATCGAGTGAGTGCGAATAATGCTGGTCACATGTCGGCCTAATGCAATGCCAAATTGAATTCCCTTTTTCCCGCTCAAGGAATGCCTGGTGGTGTTTTCCGTTCGAGGCCATGGAGTCGTTATCCTGCCATCTGATGTGGGTGGCGGCGGCGACCTACTGCTCGATACTGGCCCCAAAAAGTCTGCTGGCCACCCTGATTGGTGTCCTGGGCATGGCCCATTTCAGTTTGGGTAAGTGTTTCGTTGGAGTCTTACACAGGAGCAAGAAAAAAAAATCAAAATATAATTTGTTTCTAAAGAAACTTAAGAATAACAGAAAATAATAGAAAAGATAATTTACCTCTTTAACAATTATGGAATTTAATCTTTATTTAAATTTTAGGATATTGCATTCATTAAGCTTACTAAAACGTTATTGAATTTCTTGCTGTGTACACTCCTAATGAGGCACTTTACGTATATGTAATCACATTTGGCTTGTCTCCAATTTAAGGACGGGGCAGTGGTAGTTTTACTGGAGGACTCCTTATTGGTCAGTTCGGCACTCGAGATGCCTTCCGCTACATGGGTCTGCTGGCCGTGGTCGGTGGTATTGCCTACGGGCTCCTTCATCTGATTTGGCTGCGCAAATTCGATCACACCACGGAGGAGTCCGAGGAGGAGGTGGAGGCCGTCGAGGCCGGCGAAACGGAGAAGCTCACGGAGCCCGCCACCAAGGAGCAGGGCACTTCCATGTCCTTGGAGCGACTCAGTCTGATGATTAAATACAATCAGATTGGCAGTTTGTCGTCGCTGCCCAGGGGATCGCGGGTGAGTTTTGAAAGAGAAAGAGAAGAGGTTGGGTGTTTAATCAAGATGCTTGCTGGGTTATGACAACACATTATCATTTACTTGAACAATTTAAATATATAAAAAGTTTAAGTTTCTTTGATTTTGTGCTCGGATATTTCGATATCATTATTAATGATCCCATGCCTAATCCTTTACGGATTCAATTTAAAATTCAGTTATCCGACGACCATCTGTCACAGCTTTATCTTGCCATTGCTTTGTTAATGATCTTTCGATGCCCGATTTTAAATTGAATTTTCTTTTCCCCAGGCCGATATCCACGACCATCTGTCGGTGCGTCGCAGCAGCTATAATGTGGAGTCCTTGCGGGGAGTGCCCCGCCATGGCAACATCGGCAGCGCCTCGAAAGTTGATATCCTGCGCTCGGCGCTGGAGATTAATCACAAGTCCTCGAACAATTCGATGCTGAGCAAGGCCGATAACAAGACGTCGAATCAATCACTGGGTCGCAATCGGGCCGACAGTGCCCCGAAATTGAATCACAGCAATCTGAAGAACATCTCCCAGCCAGCCCTGGAGGGCGTCGTCCTGGAGGTGAGTCCTACCCCATACCAACCCAAAAATGAAATCCCCTTTTTTATTTCACTTGTCCCTTGTGCGAATGGGTGTGCGTGCGTTTGTGACTCGCTGATTGCTGTCAATTGTTTTGATTTCTGTTTTTTCGTGGCGACTTTTTAGCTGCTCTCGCTCTCCGCCATCGTGTTTGGTTTTTAAATACCCAACATCTGTTGCCACAATAACTTTTTAGCATGCTGCCGCCGCGTGTCCTTTGTCCCCGACAGTATCCTGTCTCTGGTTTTCGCCTTGACAACCGGATGCCGGGCCCAACTGCATCCGCCTCGGGCACTACTCGTTCTACATACACTGAAGAAAACCAGTATATTAAAATCAATGCAAGCAAAAAACTTAAAATGAAAGGAAATTAAGGAAGCCTGAAGTGTCCTTTGGCTGGTTCTTCGAAGTAGATAAAAAATTCTCTAAATTGTAAAATTTATTTCGATTTATGTTATAATATTTCTCCAAGTGTGCTTTGTTTGGGAAGTGAAGAGGCGGTTGTTTTGTGTGTTTGGCATTTGGTTGCCTTTGTCGAGCGGTCGTTTCTTTTGATGCTGCTCCAGTGGATTCGATTTCTCTCTGGTTTCTCCGATGCTCTATTCCTGCTGCTGCTGTTCAGCTCGAATTGGAGTCGGGTTTATTGGTTTTTGTTTTCAAGACAACCATATGCGCCGCCGGCCAACGTTTTTGCCAGTTTGGAGCCCGAACTAAGAGGAACAGTCGAAAAATACCAAAAGCACTGCGAAGGTTGAAGATGAGAATCGAATTGGAAAGCAGCTCTCAAGGGGCGACCAAGGAAATATCAAAGGAGAACCATTCGGAGACTTTAATAGCCGCAGAAAGTGTGCTAATGTTTCCAAAGTTTTCTATGAATAAAAGGAATTGTTAAGAAACTTTTCAGATCACTAGAAATTTTAATATTTTCTTACTTGCTCAAAGGTCAGGTTGTTATGATTGATTATACTTCTTTGGCCTTAAAACACTAAATACATTTTGCCATTTTTGTTATAGTTTTTCTTTAAAAATTCCATATACCCTGCGTAAAATGCTTTTTCTCCTAATTAATCATAACTTAAACTTACACAACAACTTGAAGAAGAAATTGCCAGCAAGCAGACATTTTTATTTGAGATATCCTTTAATTAAAAACTTTCGATGATATATGGCCAATAATTGATTATCGCATACATCCCACCACCCTTTTCCTGCTTTACTCCCCTGTTTGTCAAAGTTAATTTCGTAATTAATTTCCAATGCTTTGAAGCGAGGCTTTTATGGCAACTAGGCAACCGTAATTCAATAAATCAAATGTGGCTGCAGCCAAAGAGTCGGGTGCGGGGAAAAACAACAACAAATTAATGAATTTATGAACAAGACCAAGTTTCGCCTTGCCATTTGCTCTTTTGCTTTTTGCGAAAACATTCTGATTCGAAGCAGACCAAACTGACAGTTTGCCTCCACACATCGCCGAGCAACGAAATAAAATAAAACAAAGCCAAGACCCGAGAAGCCCAAGAGTTCACTATTGTATTTTTTTTAGTCAAAAAGAGGGCGGTCAGGGGGCGGTCATCCCACATCGTGCGGGCGTTGGTACACTTTGGAAAAACAAGCTTAAATTATTATATATTTTCTATTGCCAAATGTGGCCGGCCTGAGAGTTTACAAAAATATTTCAAAGAGAATTTAAATTAATTAATCTATTTTTTCTTATTTTTAATAATAAAAGAATTACATATTAAAACAATTAGCTATTTTGTAGTTGTTCATATTATTATAATATTTAAGCAATTAATTATTGAACCGTATTCCTTAATATTTAAAAATATGAAAATTTAATAAGTTTGCTGCCAAACCAAGTTGAGAATTATAAGTACATTTTTGTAAAGTCTATAAAAAGTCGCATTAAGTTTAAATATTTTTATACAGGACTTTTTTGTAAAACTATTTTTTTTTTTTCTAAAATTTCTTTTTCTTCAAGAACATTTGTATACTTCCATTTATTTTTTTAAGGGAAATATTTATAATTTTATTGATTCCTTAATCTGTTGTTGCTGGATTTTTATCCAAGTGTAAGTCGTATCGCTTGCAAATTGCAGGCCAGTCGTTCGACTGCAGAATCCCGAACCAGAACTGAAACTTCGCTTTGTGCAAAATAAATTTGGCAAAAACCAGCGAGAGCAGAGAGCTTTCTATTCGATATTCCTACGCTTGAGGGTGTGTGTGTGTGTGTATGAGTGTGTGTGTGTGTATGAGTGTGTGTCTGTGTAGAAGTGTGAGTGCATCTCCCCTTACTATATGTGCGGATAATATATGCTATAGCCAAAAATGCCATTCGCATACAAACAGGGCGTGGAATCAACATTTTTTCCCAGCCGCATGAAAAAGTATCCAAGTGGTTTGTTAACTTCAATACCCGCTGTGGATTTATCCGTAATACCCAGCTCCATGTTAATGGTAATGTACAAGAACCCATAAAAAAACAAAAAGTAAAAATCCCAAAATAGCCCAAATAAAATGGCATGAAATTGCATGATGGAACCGAATAAACGAATTACCCTATGCAGAATATTATGGGAGTAAAATAAGAAACAAAATTTAAAATAAATATTTAATTTAATAGCTAATTGAAATAATGTTTTCTTTGTAAGTTGTATTAGTTATATAGAAATCAAGATCAAAATAGATAAAAAATATATATATTTACAACAATATGCAGCTTAGCTGTTATTTTAATTATTGATATTTCTGCTCATAATTATTAGATGTCTTTTTAAAAATTACATGTCATATGACATGTAGCAAACACTTTAACCGTATCATTGTGACCCTTCTGCAAAGGGTAATTCGGCACACAAACATATGTAACTGCGACTGCACGGCTTGGCATGTCCTGAGTCCTCTTGGTTTTGCTTGTCCTGGGTTGCAAGCGCCCGAAAGCATGCAGCACTGAATGCGAATAAACAGAGACCATGGCCATGGCTGTGGCAAAAGCAACTGAGGCAACAACGTCATCCGCCAAGATATTGCACCACTGCACTGCCAAAAAAATACTTTTATATAAATACTTTTGTAAGCATTTTTAATTTATAAAAAGCAAAGGGTTTTATAGGGTTTTTAACATATTAAAATATTGTTTTCCAATATAAATTGATATATAATATATCATCCTGAAACTGGATTATTAATGACTTTGACTTAAATAATTAGTTAATATTGAAATATTCAAAAACGTTTCACAAGGCAAACCATATTGTAAACCCATTTATTTTAATTTTTCTTCTTGTGTTGGCTGGAAAATGCAATGGCATGTACAGCTCCCATTGCTGTAGTTTTTATTGTTTTTCTTCCTTTTTTTTTTTTTAAGGGGCTGGT
>JAEIIJ010018811.1:19710-50079 GCA_018904815.1 Drosophila ogumai | reverse complement strand
TATCTGCAAGGGTATACAAACTTCGGCGTGCCGAAGTTAGCTTCCTTTCTTGTTTTAATAATAAATGAACACCCCGATGAGAGTATCTAGCATAAAGGCCATCACTGGTCCCTGGTCCGCATCAGTTTCAGTTTAAAACGTTCGGCTCGACTCGATTTGATGGCCAAGTCCGGGATTTATATCACCGATGTCCCGCTGTTCGTCCGAAGCTCGCTTTTTGCCGACAAAGACAAAGTCAAAGGCAGCGACTGCCGCCACAAATCGCAGGGAAATCAATTTGGCAATAACCAATCGGTCGGGAACAGAGGAGTGTAGAGCAGAGCAGAGCAGAGGATCGCATAGCAGATCGTAGACGCACCCAGGCAGCCAGGCACCGTTAGGCAAACCGACGGATAGATCCCTGACAACTTCTTCATTAGCATTATGGATTGCGGCTGGGGCATCAGCGAAGAAACGCAAAACAGAAATTTACATTTTGCAAGATTTTTTTGTTGTTGTTTTTGCTTGCAGCATGCAAGCGCAGTTGCAGTCGCGGCTTTTGAATTATTTCCAACACCGAAAGAAAATCATATAATCTAGATATTTTCTGGTGACATTTAGATACCGTTCTTGTTATTAATATTATTATAAACAAGATATTTTCAAAAAAATATATAAATGCTTAAGCTCATTCACTAAGCTTCGGCAAGCTTAGTGTGCCAAGAAGCGGTCCTCAGGGCCCCCTGTTAAGGCATCCCTGTCCTAAATCCAACCTTAATAAGTTGAAATATACCCCGTGTTTTTATTGGTAATACTTAATGTAACATAAAGTTTTTTTGCCCGTGCATCGCAGTTGGGGTCTCTGGCCATGTTGCCACAATGTTACCACGGCTAACGGTACCAGGCCGCTGGCGATGCCGCTGCCTTTGTGGGTCACTGGGTTGCCACAAGTCTAACCAGAAAGAAGATAGAGGAGTTTGCTGCCCGCAGAGAGGATGCATCAGCCACTTGGGAGATTTACCTGTGGTCAAAAGTTTTATTATTTTTTACTCTTACCTGTAGTGCTCGTCAAGTCAAGCTTGGCCGCCAAACGTAAATTACTTGCAACTAATTGAGGATGTCAACTGACGTGTCTTGCCTCAATTAAGTGTTTCCTCTCGGCCGCTAATGAACTCCACACTAGGCCCCAACGACTTGGGGCATCAACTACTCTCCGGTCCACACACATGATTTACTCGTACCTCTCTCGCTGCAGTCGGGTCGGGCCTATAGAGATATAAAGCCAACGAGATCGTGACAGAAATAATGCATATAAAAATGTATATTATTATAGTTTAAGAAGCACAGATCGCAGAGAGGCAGAAAGGTCCAAACAAAATGGCCCAGGCCACAACGATTTAAAAATCAGCCAGGAGTACAATTTAAGAGGCACTGTGGTGTGGGAGTAGAAGTGATTTTCTAGTTTAATTTGGAAATAAATAAAGCTCTCAAAACTTCATTGAGGCTTAAACATCAACCTGAATTTGTAAGCAAAATTTGTAGATTTTTTAGTTAACATTTTAAAAATTATTCCTGGTTCCATACCAATGTGCTTGAGGGTACCAAAGTCAGTGCCAGCTAAAAATAAAAAGAGTCAACGCTTTGGCATGTCTAGGCAGCCGATCTCTGCGAGCTGCCAGCCAGCCAGCAAAGGCGACATGCATGCCACGAACTGAGGGACGGATGGACTGAGGGTCGGACTGGCAGGCAGGCAGGCAGGCGGATAGACACCAACATGGGGCATTTGGCGAAGTCACACACAGTGCGGCAAAGACTCGGAGAGGTTGTAGGGAGATAGACAGTCAATCTTATGGCCACAGACAGACAGCCACGACCAGGCGGCAGATGACTGCGTCTGCGATGGTGCAGCATCATTAAATTTGTTTCATGCGCGCTCTGAGCTCAGGCCACAACATATTTTGGCATATTCGTAAACCGGAAAAAAAGTTATAACCTTTGCAAGTTATTTTCTTGAAAAAAAAAAAAAACAAGGATTCTTATTAAAAAGGCAAAGAAACTTACTCTTAAACTTTCCCTAAACCAATTTATTTAAACGTTAACATTTAAATTCTTGCTTATTTTCTTTTAGAATTTTTTACTTTTTTAAGGTTTTTTCTCAGTGTTGCAAGCCAAAAGCAAAGTCTTCCTTAACATCATCACGACTTTGGCTGGCTTATAATATATGCGAGTGAGCTGGGCTCTGTGGAAGTCGTGGCAAGTCTCTGCATTTCATTGAACCTTCAACTTGACTTTGGTTCGGTTTCGGTTTCGTACTCAGCATTTTCAATTTGGTAGTTTCCTTTTTCCTTTCTCCCTCTCTCTTCCTCTTGGCCGGGTGTATGTTTTGCTGGCAAGATCATGACACTGATCGCTGGCTGATTTCGGCCGGGCCAAATAATTCATTTACAGTTGGCTTTCTTTCGCCAGCTGTTTTGTTGCCTTGATTGGGACTCCCCCTCGGGCCATGCAGATTTTGGCCACAGCTTAATTAGGCCCGAACAGACAACGAGACTCCCCGACCAAGATCAAGACCAGCGGCCTACACATGCTAACCCCAACCAGCGCCAAATAAGAGAGTGAAAAACGAACAGCGTTTGGTGTTGGGTGTTTGGTGCTGGGGAAAAAGAGGTCATCGATAGACAGGCACACATTACGGAAAAGTGGAAAAGCGGTCGGTCTCCCCAGCGATCCCCAAGAGCCTCCTGAGCCCGATTCGGACCCTGATCGTGAGAAACTCCGGCAGAACGTGCATGGCCCGCGGCATCGAAGCCCGGCTTATAATTTATGGCTGGCCCGCAATTCTGCACTCTTTCTTAGTCACAGTCCCAGGTCTCAACTCTCAAGGATGAGTGTTACTTTAGGGAGCCGCTGAAATTATTATGCATTGTCCGTTTGCCCCCCGGGGGTCAAAATGGGAAGCTCGTGGAGACGGACGTCGGACGAATGGAAATCAGAAATCGATTCGGACAGGCTCCCCGCCCCCAAGCCACAGCTGAAGTCGATAAATGAAACAGTCTGATTGAGAACTTTGGAAGGGATAACCCTGAACTCAAATACAGTGCAGCGCAAGAATGTAAGACAATAAACTACTAAGGCACCTTGAAAATATAAAAAAAAAAAAATAAATAACAATTTATGATGAGAGTTTAATATATATCTCATTCCAAATTTTAAAAACTATAAAAAGGGAAAAGCATTTCTAGTCATTTCAACCCATAACCCCACGAGTGACTTTTTCTCAAGATCTTATGTATATTTCTAAGCCAAATGCAACTGTCTCTCATAGTTATTTGGGGCTCCCTTTTGCTATGAAAATGTCTTTGTCTAAAAACCCCAAAACATTCCCATCTAATGAAGCTAATTACAGAGTTATAGCCAGCGTTATAAGCATTCAAAGTGCCAGTCGCTGCGTTATGAGTGGCAGACCACAGGTGAGAACCCAGAACCAAGAACCGAAAACCCTGAAATGACTCAACCCCCAACTTGCATACAATGTGAATTTTCCTTTTGTTTTTTGCCATTCAAATTTTCCGTATTCTGTATAAACAATGCTGCACTTTGACTCATAGTCAAATAAGTGCGGCGGCGGCGGTCGCTGCATTTTGGTCATTGACACGAATATGCCTCGAACTGGACACCGGGCGGGGGTTAAAGTTTTCATTTTGGAGGATATTATGCATTTTTAGCACTATAAATCATCAATGCAATCGATTGCCGCAATCGATCTCTGTGGCCAGTTCGAGTGTGTTTTGTATTATTACTTTTGCTTTTTATTTTTTGTTATTCTTTTCTTCGATGGTGTGTCATGGCACGATCCAATGAACGGATCTGCTAATTGTTCAGGTAAATACAGAGAAAAAATGGCCTTTAATATAGAAAGAAAATTTTTGAAAGTGAGATAAATTAAGTAAACAAATATAACAAGAAGATTATTAGTATTTTAGTGGCGTCTAGTTTGCTTTAATATTTGTAGGTTTTCTAAAAGGGGAAAAAAGGAAAAAATGTATACAAAAAACTAAAAAAAACTGTATTCTATTTTTTTTTTTTGTATTTTATTAATTTGACATTTCCTGTAACTGGGTGCAAACATTTATAAAAATGTTTGCTTTGGTAAATAAAATGTTTGTGATTTTTACTACAATTTTTTAAGCAACATTTACGTTTATGCTCGAATGTTTCAAATATATACACTATTTTAGACATTTTTAATACAGAATACCTATAAATCCTTAAACGTCATGGAATATTTCTTCAAGTGCATAACCGCAAAAGGGTGCAGTTGCAGTTGCTCTCTTAAGTCTTTTGATTTGTGGCTGGCGTTTGGTCACGTGTGCCGAGCGAGCCAGCGAGCTGGAGAGCAAAGTAAGCGAGCAAGCACGCCCAGTTGTCGAGATAAGAGGCATCTAACAATTTTTGAAGCAGATCCGGGGGTGGGAAGGGAGGCGGCTGGGCTGGCACAACGCTTGACGGTCAAGTGTTTTGTCTGGCAACTTTCATACGCCCCGTTGCCAACGGCCGAATGCCGTTTTGCGACAAAGCTATATTGCGCTCCACATTGAACACACCCACGTACACACACTTACTGAATTTTAGACAATCACATTGCGATTTCTTGTTTAAGGCATTATTTATCTTATTTTGATTTAAATGTTGCCATAGGCACGCAATCGATAAAACAGCAATTATCGGTGTTTATGGGATGTATTAATTAGATCAGGCGGAACTGGGAGCCAATTAGTACTCAAAAATATATATTAAATATGATTTAATTTATTAAAATAGTTCAGTTTATGAGAGCTACATATAGTACACCTTAAACCGCCATCAGTCTTACTAAAACACTAAGTTACCCTCTTATTAAACCCATTCCGTATATCATTCCTTTCGAAGCAGCGGTGCTCACAAAGTGTCCACGATTACCCTCTGTGTGCACCTCTGCTTTGAAGTATCCACTCATAATCCTGCCACCACTGAATCCCACTCTCTCTCCGCTCTCTCCTCCAGATATCCGACTCCCAAAACATCTCACAGCCGAACGGCACACAGCACACACAGCGCAAACAGTTGGAGGTGCTGAAGGCTCGCACCGCCAACGGCGCCATGCAGGTGATCCGCACCCAGACAGTACAAAAGAGCTCGTCCTCCTGGTCCTCCTCCACCTCCACTACCACCACATCCACCACCCACCGCACAGGCAATGGCAACAATGTCCACGATCCGCCATCCAGGCCCAGTCCTCCCCTTCCCCAGATCGCCCAGGGTGTTGACATTTGCGAGCTGAGCGACGATTGCAGTCTCAGCGGCAGCGATGCTGGCATCGTACGTACAGCCTCCGCATCTGCATCTGCATCGGCAGCCACATCCGCATCCGCAGTGAGCCAGGAGCTCATCGACGATCATGTTGATTTTGTGGTGATTAATGGCGAGGCGAGCGATCAAGACGACGACGCGGTCGACGAGCATTTGCACAAAGTCGGCCACAATTTGTTACTCGATACGGCTCCGAGTCTGAAATTGAGCAATCTAATGGTAAGTCAGGGTTTTCTCGGTTTTTCACCCACCTCTGCGGCTTTTTGCTACACAGGAAAAATGCGATCAAAGATCAGGTTTAAGGTTTTTCATGGTAATACAAGGTTTTCCATTTAATAATATGAATTATTTTAATATTAATAACTTGATTGGGATGCAGTTAGCTCAAAATAGGTTCTAAATATTTTTAATCAAGTTTATAATATTTTTCCCTGTGTGCTTTGTATTGCTTAGTTACCTCATTAGCATGCGCCCATGTCTGCTTTTTTCAACTCGTTTTTTATTGGGTTTTGTTTCGAGGAGTAATCTCCTGACCGTGGCCATGGCAATGACCGAAAATGGTCAGTTGTTAACTGTCGCCAATTGTTTTGGAGGGGAAAATGGTAAAGCTCTGGGAAAATCTAAAAACGTGTAATAACCAAGGGTCGCATAGAGACAAACCTAAACCTGCGTTTAACTTAAGCAAGTTTGCAAAAGTTAAGCTTAAAATTTTATAGTTATCTGAAACATAAATCTTTTAAAATATTATTGTTTAATATATCACTTACAACTTTTTTCATTAAGACCTCAAAATATTCAACGACATGGACATTGAATTTATGCCCTCATCAGCCGTAATAATTGCAGGTGATTTTTCTAGACATAACCATAAAAGTCGGCTATAGATTAATGACCCGTGTCATTAGAGAACATCAGCTAGCTACCAAAAATAAATATATTTGCTAATTTTCTACAATTGGCCAAGATCCATAGATCAAAACTTAAGCCCGTCTAGACTATCCAGAGACGACACCGTTGTCTTTGAGTCAGCTCTCCGGTTCAATCGAAATCGAATGGAAATCGTTAATAATAGCCCAGCTCGATTAGGCGGTGCTTAGCACTTCAGCCGGACATCTGGGTCATGACCACAAAGGAAATTTCGTTGGCAACTCTCTCGAAACGAGACTCTCTCATTAGGGAGGCCTGACAGTAAAAAGTCTCTAATTATTGGGCTGGCCGAAAAAGTGTCTTGAGACGAGATCAACGCCCACACTCATCGTCTGACAGTTCTGGCCATCAATCTTGACACTAACATTTCTTTTTGGAGAATTTCACTAGCAGAAAGTTGACAGAAACGTTTAAGCATTGTATTTTTTATTGCAAAATGCTTTTGTTTTAGAATTTTCTAATTCATAGAAATAATTTGTTGATGACTTTTTGATGGTTTATTTTTTTAAATTTAAAAGAAATTAAAAGTCTAAAAAGATAAAAAGAATAAAAATATACTGAATTGATAGGCAAAGTAAGCTCCTTGGTGGTCACTTTATATCTGAATTAGTTTCTTATTTATTCTAGATTTTATTTTAATATTAATATTGCCACGGCGCCAATGCGGAAATCCATTTATTAATAGTTGACCACGACTCACTTTGTGTGTCTGTCTTTAATGGGGGGCTTAACTGCTTAGCTTCCTTAAGCAGTTCCTGTCAAACAATGCACCCACTCCGATTCCTGGCTGGAATATATAGATATTATGCCATGGAGTATAACAATTACCGGGTGACATCAATAACGATAACCGAAACGAGCGACACCCGCACTCGAGAGCGCTTCTTTGTGCTGGATTTGAGTCAATTTTAATTTTGTTTTCAATCTTGCGCCTTTTACAGAAAAGCAGCTCGAGCATTTCCAGCCAGAGCAGCAACAATTCAAACTTAACAACTGCAGCAGCGCAGGCGAGCGGCAACACCCACAGAAGTGCGGGCAAAATAAGCCTACATGCAATTGTCGGGCCAGAATCATCGCCGCCATCATCATCATCATCATTATTTCCATCATCATCATCCGCCTGGGCCAACAAGCAGGCCGACTTATATGGCCAACTCCCAGGTCGCGTGGGCGGATCTGGTACTGGTGGTGCTGACGTAGCTGCGACCACGCCAACGCAGCGTCGTGATTTGGAAAGTTTCCGGCATTATAACGATGACGACGGCAACGGCAACGACGACGACGAGCTGCGGTAAGTCACAAAAATTTCATGCCATTACCCGATCGACCCTGATACCAGCCACATCTGCTCCTCCTCTACTCCTTTCCAGACTCACCGCCCGTCATCAGCGTCGCCAGCAGGTGTCCCAGTCTGTGTACGCTCCGCCCCTCTCAGCACTCGGTCTCGGCTCCACGCTGCTCCAGCGCTCTCGCTCCATTTCCACGGATGATCTCAGCAACGACTGGGAGCGCGAGGAGCCCGGCGAGCAGCCAGTGGGCGAATGGCGGCGTGTCAGCAAGTTGCGCCGCTCCTTTCAGTCCCAAGATCACTACAAAAGCCCGGGATCCCGACCTCGACCTCTAGATCTGCCTGGCAGCTCAGTGAGCGTGGCCCGACTCCGAGCGGAATTGGAGAACGGTCGTCGCCTCAACACGGCCATGCGGAATAACCACGTGGACCTGGCCGCTTTGGACAATATCCTGAACACACCCAAGCCGACGGTGGCCAAGAGGAACACCTTCCTCACCGCCGAGTCCCTGCAGGAGATCCGCGGCAAACTGAAGAAGCTCTCCGACGAAAGTCTCTACAAGGAGGACTTCCTGGCCTATCACCAAAAGAAGCCGCTCGTGCGGGAGGTCTCTGTGGAGAAGACAACTCCCCTGCCGCCGGCACCTTCAGCGTTCCGGGCAGTACACAATACCCATAGCTTGGAGTCCCGTCAGCGGCAGAAGGACACCAGCTCCAGTGAGTGGCATCTGCGTCGCAAGTCCTACGGTTTCGAGAAGATGTCGCCGCCTGAGGACAAGAGCATCTTCCGGGTGGACGCCTCCACGGATAGCGGTTTGGGTCGATCCGGCGAGCAGCTGGGCAACTGGTCGCCTACAGAACGGAATGCTGCCCAGCAGCAAAATGGTGGAACTGTCATCCACTTTGGCCGAACTGCAAAGCCCATCCAGGCACCTAGTTCTCCGGATTCCCTTTCCGGCGAACTAAGCAAGCGCCATTCGATAGCCGTGGAGGAGACCTGGCGTGATGTCCGCAAAACCTCGCAGGTTCAAGTGAACGGTAACACCACCACCACCACAACCACGACGAACTCCAGTAGTCATCTACAGAGGGGCAACGCCCAGAAGCGTGTGGAATTCTGCAAGACAGAAGTGCACTTTGCCGCCGAATCCGGTCGTGTCAATATCGTGGAGACCGATGGAAAGCCGCCGCCCACGCAAAACTTTCGACGACGCCGTCGCACAGCCAGCGGACCGCTACAGAGTCTGGTAAAGTCGGCCAGTGCCGGGAGCAGCACAAGCTCCTCAACCCCGAGCCATGACGTGACCCACTTTGGTGATGATTCGCAACGCCGCAAAACGATTGCCACCAGCACGGTGGCCTATCGCGCCACTCTAATGGATCCGCCCGAGGTGGTTAGTCAGCCGGTGAGTAATGCAAAAAAAATACAACAAATTAAAGCTCATTATATAATGTTTTGAATAAAATTCAATATTTAAATTATTTAAATTTATTAAGATCAATAATCTCCCTCTGCAGATATCCACCAATGGTATTGGCCCCAGCAGCGCCACCCAGGTGACAGTTACCACTGTGCCCAAGCCAGTGCATGAGCCACGCTATAGCCTAATGGAGTCCACGTCCCGGAACAGCTATACCTCCACCAGTGGAGTGGACACCACGGACAATGAGACGGATGAGCTGTCCAATATACGCGGTATTTTAAAGAATAAGCCTGTGAAGCCGAAACCTTACCATCTGGGGGAGAATATCGAAAGCGCCGATGTCCTGTGGAGTGTGCCGGCCATGAAAACGGATCGGGAGAGTCCCTCCTCGACAAGGGAGAGTGGTAGGTTTTCCATAGAAAATCCTTAGAATAATCTAATTAATGAATAATATTTAAATTTTCCCCAGGAACCACCAGTGATTCTCCCATTTCCAGTAAATCGGTGGCCGAGCGCATTCGCATTGTGGAGCAGCGACAGCAGCAGCAACAGATTTCGTCCGCTGGCAATGGATACTCGACCAAGATCAACGTGAGCCTGGGCTCCGAGGAGTGGCCAGAATCAGGTGGGTGATCTCCTGCTAGATCAGTCCTAAAATTAAATTAGTTGTTATCGTTTATTAGTTAGTGGGAATGCCTGTAGTTCGTAGTATACTGAAATCGTTGTATGATCTAGTCTATCTCTGGGCTTAGCCAAGGACTCCTCTACTTGACTCGAACCCTCTGTACTCTGTACTTTGAATACTGAATACCCCTAATGCATGTTGTGAACTCTGACTGCTGCTTCTCTAAACCACATCTAATGCTACATCTAACACACCACCACTCGCTAAGCTCAACTCGATAACCCCACGCTCTAAAACCGAAAAGAAAGATAGAACCAAACCCACCAAACGACACTTTCCGCACATTTCCCAATAGATCACCCCCATCGACATCCCGCGACACATCACATCCTGCGTCGTCCCAGTGCACAGGAGCTGCTGTTGGAGGACCTGCGCCAGCACCAGCGCATCCTGGACGAGGGCCTGAAGTCCACGTCGCTGATTATGAGGACCATGCGATCGGCCAGCGAGTTCGATGAGGCCATGCGTCGCCTGAGCATAGCCTCGATTGAGTCCGTCCTGGCCCAGCCCACGATTGTGGTGCCCACGCCTATGCTCCGCTCTCACAGCTACCAGGAGGAAGGATCCTACTCCACGTCGCGTCGACCCTCCACCATGTCCACCGTGTCCACCACATCCATAACGAGCAGCGATCTCTTTGGCAGCGCTCTGTACGATTCCCTGCCTCGCAATCCTGTGGCTCCGCCGCGCCTGAAGCTTCTGGGAAACACACAGATCCCAGTTAGCCAGCAGCTGACCCAACTGAGGAGACTATACGATGCTGCCGAGCAGGACCAAGATCCAGATTTGGAGCAGGAGGACAGTGCGGATGAGGAGGTGAAGCGGTATTTCCGGGACAACAATAGCGACAGTGGCGGAGGCACTCAGGCCAGCTCCTCGCCAGAACCGCCACCAGTGGAAACATTCCGGGGCAGCGAATACTCCAGCAGTTGGAGTCGGTTAAAGGCCAAGCGCACAATCTGGAAGATCGAGGCGCAGGATCAGATGCTGCAGCGAGCAGGTAACGCTGGCATTTCTATACAGGGGGTTGAGTTAGAGGAGTTCATGTAAGGCATCAGGATGCATTTATTTCGATAGATTTTTAGGGATTTTTGATTTCATTACTCAGCCAGTTCAGTGGAATTTCCTAATGACATTTTTCCTTTTCAGATCTTCCCAAATCGAATGTGATGAACATAGCTCTCCATGCTCCCCGCATGGAAAAACCCAAGCCCACGCCTCCAACCCTGCGTATAGGCCAGCTCATACCCGTGGCCAAGCCAAGGACCTTATTTATCCAACCGCAAATACAACAGCCAGCAAGCCAACCAGTGGAAACTCCCGATGAATCCGCCAGCGAGTCCTTGAAGATTGTCAAGGAAGCACGTGGAGCTCGCAAGCTACGTGAGCACGAACTCTCCTATTTTGGAGTACAGCAACAGCACCAGCAGCAAACGAAACTCTCGACGATCTCTTCGAATCCCAGGAGGACACTGCCCAGCAGAAGCAAGGCAAGCCACGAAGAGACCAAGGGTACAACCACTAAGACCACCACCAGGTGGCAGCTGCTCAGCGATCGACCCGACCTGCTGCGACACAGCAGTCCCCAGCAGAATGGACACGACGAGGACATGGAAGAGGACGAAGAGCACTGCTATGAGAACATCGCCAACATCGATATGACCCCCACCTTCCGGGTGAAGTCACCAGCACATTCGCCGGAGCGATCCCGATCCCCCCACAGCTACGAACGCAAGAGCGACCTGCAAAGGGATGCCCAGATCCTGAGCGAAATGACCCGCAACGCTGATCAGACTTTGAAGGTAAGCTATGATGCATATCATCAAGTACCTGTGACTTTAATACAATCGGTACTATCCCTAGGCTCTTTCCGAAGAAGCTGCCATCAAGGATCAGCGGCGTCGATCATGCTCCCTGCAGCGCCGAAGTGCCAAACCACTGGAAACCATCGACGAGAAGGTAAAGATATATCCGCCTCAGACTTTGGGCGTAGCTCGTGGCACCTTTTCCTCGGAGGCACGTCGCAACTCCAGACAATCAACGCCTTCGCCAACGCGGGCCCGCAGCTCCTCGGTATCCTCGGTCGAGTGCTGCCCGCGCGACCGGTCCCGTTCCAGTTCGCGGGAATCTATGACCCACGGTGGCGGGTCCTCCGACGACCAGGTGGCCACTAAGCACCGAGTCGAGCGTCTACGCTTGCGCACACCTAAGCGAGAGAAGTCTCGCCATGAGCCGCTCGAACTGCGCTCCAAGCCGAGATCAAGTGTCACTCAGGCATCCTCCTCCCTGGAGTCGAAGCGGAGTTCCCATAGTCACAGTCGCCATGGTCATAGCCGGGATGTGGAACACTCCGGCGAGAGCAAGACCTCTTCCGGTAGTCGCTTGATGAGATCTTCCCGGACAGCCGACGAGAGTCGCTCGCGGCAGAGCGGCCAGCGAGAGCGTGAGAAGGAACGAGAGCGTTCCCGAGGCAGCGAGAAGCACCGAGAGGAGCTCTCGCGTTCCAGGGGTGAGTTGTTAAAGTTCCTATTTAAGTTTAAATTATATAATACACATATCGAATGGATAATCCGGCTCAACCCGGCCGTGTCTCTTGCAGAACTTCTGGTTTTGGGCTTGCTCATTATGGGTGCCACACAGCCGCAAAGGCTGAACAAACGTTTTAGGTTCGCCAGATGAGTTTCAGTTCAGATCAGATAACAAAATAAGTTAAAAACTAAACTAAACACTTACAAAAGACACAATTAAAAGTTGTAACGAGCAAAATATATATTTAAATTGATCACTTGAAAAGACTGACACACACTGTTTTGTTTTAATTTTAAATTAAATTTTAAATGCACACAATATTTTAAAATAGTAAACCCTTTAGAAATATTATTTCAACATATTTTTATAATTATCCAAGAAAGAAACTACAAAATTGTATAGTATAATTTATCTTGAACCACTTCCTGTAATTACCAATAACCTTGTAATAAGATGCGTAACGCCCACACATTTGCTAACAAATCGCTATCATTCCCTTTTATTGGTTTTAAATTTAAAATCAAGCGATCATAGAAAGCGCGAGAAATTCGAGCGTCATGACGTTACGCATCTTAATACTGGCTTTTGCCTGTGGAAATAAATGAGAATGCTGAGCACCTAAAAAAGATTATTCCCCCAACCACCACTAGCAAAAACCTCTTCAAGATCCAAATAATATATTAATCTTTTACCATCTCCACTACAGGTCACTCCAGTCGCTCTAGGCACAGTGAGCACTCGTCGGCAGGGACACGGGAGAGCGGCAGCAGTCGACCAAGTAAGACGAGATCGAGTCGCACGAGTAGCCACGACAAGAAGTCCAGCACAACGACAACAACGACAGGCACGACAGCCACATCGAAATCATTGAAATCATCATCGAAAAGCACAGCGCATAAATCATCATCCTCAGCAGCAGCAGTAGCAGTAGCAGCAAGCACAACAGCCACTGGCACAGCACCAAGCACACAGCACAACGAACTGACGTACGTATACGTAACGAATACGAATTTAGACAATAAACCAGACAGCGAGGTGACACCCCCCGAAAGCGAATCCCCTAAAGAAGCGGATTATGCCAGCATTGATGAGACGGAAGCCAAGGAGACGGAGATCCCTCCGGGGATCACTCCACAGCCACCGCCGCGTAGCAAACGCAAGCGATCCCTGATACCTGTGCCCGTGGCAACCACACCGAGCTACGAATATCGCACAAAGCTGGAAATGATTCCGCCCAGCTACTCCAACCAGTCCACGCTTCGATGCCGCAGCAACCGCCGGAAGCCCTCCCTGAAGGCCACCCAGTCGACCAGCTCCAGCTTCGCCTTTCTGCCCTACCTGCCGGCCAAGCGGAACTCGAGCGTGAGCCATGTGTACGACAATTACCTGCTGTATGCCACCAGCGAAGAGGCCAAGAAGCTGCGTCCGTATCAAAACAATCTCAGCAATGAGCATGCCCAGCTCTTTGGCGGAGGAGGAGCTGGAGCGGGAGCGTGGACTGGGAGCAGAGAACGGGCGGAACGGGGACGGTTGGGCGGCTGGCCGAAGCGTCTGAGGATGCGGCAAGTGCGCAGCAGCGTTTCCACGCACCAGCCCTTCGGCATCTGCACATGTTCATAGTCAGCGCTGGACAGAGAGCCCAGAAACACACAAAAAAACAGAGTACCTGTCCGCGGGCTGCCCCAGCACCAAGCACCCAAAAATAAAATAATCCCAACAGCACGAAATCGTTTGAATGCGAAACCGAACATTATAATTCTAACCAATATCCACACCCAATTACTGTGTTCCCTACTAATACTAGACCTTATATATTATTTATTTCGGAGAGCGCACACAAACCAAAAAAAAAAACTCGGCCAAGTTACACTCGCACAAAAAAAAAAAAAGAAAAAGGGGCCCGTCTGGTTCTGTTTTTACTTTTCACAGCGTAAGCGTTTTTCCAAATTTTTAATTTCCTTCTAACAAAAGCAGTACTGCATGTTTGGACATTAAAGGGCAGGCGCCAAAATAACAAAATTATTGTAATTTCCCAAATAGCACTAAAACATTTGATTTTTAAACCCAAAGTAGTATAAATTACCTAAACATATTTTACCAACTTTTATTTTCTATCGAATATTAACCATTGTCTGACCTTCTTGCATGTTTGCCAACAATTAACTAAACTTATTCTGTCTAAACTCTAAATCTAATGTCATGCACACCGCACTCTATCTGTAGAATCAACTCTAAAAACTGACTATGAACATGTTGCTGAAACCAGAAAAAATATATATAAAACAACTGAAGCAATACATGAAATTGGTATTAAAACAAAAAGAAAAGAAAACCCAAATCCAAACGACATCAACATCAAACCTATTTCTATTTTTCCTTAGCAACTGAAACTGCGTAGTAGTGGAGTAGCATTGTTTGGAAATATATACTATCCTAAGAACAGTAGAAAAACTATTAAACTATATTAAACTTATCAGTAGCGACAGTAAGTCCGAACTAATCAGCATTTTCTCTGCCTCTTCAGACACGGTAAAATCACTTTGAAAGAACACCATACCCATCGCCAGCAAAGCGATAGCAAACATCATGGGTCTGGACATGACAATCGGGAGCAGCAGCCACATCACGTCCACAGTCTGACCACCACCACAATTGAGGCCCGAACCAGGCACCAGCGAGATCGCCACGGCAAGGATAGGAAATAGTGGCGGGGACCCCCTCCCTTCTTTTGGCGAGGCAGCGAACTACTAAAATAATAAACATTTTAATTTAAACGATATATGCAATACATATATATATTTGTAATACCTACTAACAACCGAGCGAGCGATGAGACTTTTGTTGGTAATTTTTGAGATTTTTCTGGAATTGTAAAAAAAAATTTCAAACAAATTACACCCGATGTTGACGAAGCCCATTAACACATTGACAACTAATATTCGAATTGATTGAAAGAAAAAGAAAATGTGACTATGAAAATGTTCCAGTTCCCAGTTCCTGTTCGCATTTCCACACATTTTTACCCTAAACAATCACAACACACACATGCAATCACACTCGCTTTGGCATTGCACTCGAAATTCAAGTATTAAAATTATGCCAGCAATTCCCCCAAAATTAAACTAAACACTAAACTTATAAAATAACAAATGATACTCATATATATTCTTCGATAGCATTTAGTATACGCAAGAGAAAGTAAATGAAAATAAATTTAATAAATTTTTCAATGATATATTTTTGTGTTTTATTTTACACGTAAAATGGACTACAAATTTTTTTAGTTTAGTTTATATTCGTTTATATTAAAAATCTTAAATGTACCTTTTTCTAAATAAGTAAAAAAGAGATGTTACTCATACGCCCCGTATAACAACTACAAAACAAAATACTAATTTGTTTTAAATATAAAATGAATGAAATGAATTATAAAGCTTATTTTAAATTACCCCTAAAAAGCCACGAATACATTTTCAAAATTAAAACCAAAACTCTTGTAAATCAAATCCATGAGTTTTTAGTACTAGATAAAAAAGTAAAAAAAGCATCGCTCATTCGAGCAGTAAAACAATTGCCAGTTCTCTTTTTTGCAAAATAGTGCTAACTGAGGGAAAAGCTTTTTCGCAGCTTTTCAGTCAAGTATTTCTTCATATATGTTAACTTTTTTATCACTAAACTCACGCAGACAAACGCGATTACTGGTAGTGACTGCTCGTATTTATAATCCTCGGCGAGCATGCCGGCGAACGTTAATGGAAGCGACTCTCAGTTGTTGTCCAACCGCCGTCACGTCAAAATAAAAATTGTCCACTTGCTGTGCCGTGAGTAGAATAAAAGAAATAACTGATAAAAAATATTTAAAAAAATAAAGGCCCACTGAAGTGGCACTGCATTAATTTCCCATGGCCTCAATCGATAAGGAACTCGTTCATAAATTCAGCAAATTTGTTAACAACTCAAAAATATAAGAAGAAAATTTCTTAAGAAATTTCACATAATTATGTACTCGCTAGATTTGATTACAAGCGTGAAGTGATAGGAGACCGACCACCTGGTCTACCAATAGCACCTGTTATGACACATGAATGAGTCACACCGATCTGATAAGAAGAGGAACCCTTAGCATTTGGCTTTCCTATCAATGCAATGAATTATAATCGCGGATAACGACAAAGCAAAAAATGTTTATGCGTCTTCTATCAATTTGTAATTTGATAACACCTTGAAGTCTAGTTAGATTTGTTCTTTTTCACCAGAAAGTGTATATGAATCATTTTGTGTGGTTTAAAGTTCAATACTGCAATGTTTAATTAGGGTAAATCATGCAAATAGATGTTAACAACATGAAAATTAAATTAAATTTTCGTTTTAATTACAATAGCAAGGCTAAAAGCTAATAAAAGAAAGACAAAATCAAATATATCTCCAGAAAGTATACAATAATTTGTAGGAGAAATGATATATTCCAGGTATTTTAATCGGGACTTTGAGTTTTCTTAAAATTGAAGTATTTGCATGAAATGTTTATTAGGTTAGCTTTAAAAAGAAGTTAAAAAAAAGAAAAAGAAAAACTCGAATACTCCTGCAATTTAATAATAATATTTCAAGTAAATTCTAAATCGAATAATATAATATTTATTTTTTTAGCGCCATAATATAAACTGCAGAACATTTTTTTTTTTTTGTCATCTTATCTAATCGGCTCCAAAATATTCGTTTATCTTGTCTGAAACGGAGGTCTCGGCAACATCAGCACCTAATACTACCACAGGTAGTTGACCACATTTTGGCTTGAACAAAAGCCGAGCGGGCTGTATCATTTACTGATAACACAATATACATATATTTTTTTTTTTTTTGATTAGAAATGAAAGAGTTTGGAACTTGCCTAGTCTTTAGTTGGCCTGCAGTCCACTTTATTATACTTTAGACATCGATTCGGGCCGGTTGTGTTTAATTTTCTTTCCTCCCAAAAAGAGTTAGTCAGCTATTTTGTTGTCTTTACAATTTTGTAGTATTGCATATTAACTTAAAGCATATTTTACAGACCTTCAACTATAAGAGACACGATGTCGCTTCTTACTGGCAGCGCCAATGCGGTGAAATACACGCTCTTTGGATTTAATTTGATCTTTTTGGTAAGTAGTTAATATAGTTGATACTCGGATGAGTCACCAATTGCCATGGTGAAAAGGTTTTCTAATGGAGCTTAGCCTTAGATTAGATAAAGCAAGCGATTTTTTTTTATTTGGTCAATGGGGGAAGTACCTAATAAATTGCGTTAATACAAATAAAATATATAAAATAATATTACATTTTGTTTTAATAATATTTAGTTTGCCACTAGTTCTTTTTAACAAAATATTTTTCTAAGCAAACAATTATATAAATAATTAAGAACATCAACAATTAAATAACAAGAATACCATAAACATTCCCATAAATAAACATCATTGATTTAAATATATGTACGTAGAGTAGAATCGCCGAAGTTCAAGTTCACTATCTTATCTTATTTGCAAACAAATGTCAAAATAGAATACATAATAAATGTACTAAGATTAATGGAACATTAACGAGGGCGATTCGTGGAAACACTAACAAACGCGATTCATCATTTAAAAAAAACTGAAATAAATACAATTTTACTCTTAAGTATAATAATTTGAAAAACAATTTTTATTGCAGATCACTGGCATAATTCTGATCGCCGTTGGAGCCGGCGTCGGAGCCGTCTATACCGGCTATGAACTCTTTCTGGCCGGAAAGTTCTTCTCGATCCCCACCTTCCTGATCGTGATCGGTGCGTTTATCATCGTTATCTCGTTCTTCGGCTGCTGGGGCGCTTTGAAGGAGAACTACTGCCTGGTGCTTAGCTTCTCCATTATGCTGGCCATCATCTTTATCCTGGAGCTCGCCGCCGGTATCAGTGGCTATGTTCTTCGTAACGATGCCTCCGACCTGATCAGCAAGTCTCTAACGGCCTCGATGGCAGACTACAATAGCCTACAGCAGAATCCAACCACAACGCTCTGGGATGATGTACAGCGCGACTTCGACTGCTGCGGTGTGAGTTCCTACAAAGACTGGAACAAACAGCTCGGCGACACCAACCTGCCATTGTCCTGCTGCAGTATTCCTGTGGGTACGGTGGGCAGTTTCAATTGCACTACCGCAGTATCCAGTGCGGCTACTCGCCACGCTAATGGCTGTCTCGATGGCTTCTCGGACTACATTGCTGCTCACGCCGTCAGCCTGGGAGCAGCTGGCGTGGTCATTGCCATCCTGCAGGTGAGTCTAACTGCTCGTTACAGCTGGTTGTAGATCATAAAATCAACAAAGTTTGATAATACCCGCATTTATTCTTGAACAATGCATTCAGATAAAATTATAATATTAATTTTCTCCATTTTTATTTTTAGTTCTTCGGCGTTATCTTCGCCTGCTATATTGCCCGTGAGATCAAGATCCGTAATGGCATAACTGGATTTATATAAATCAAGAAGAAATTGGTTTTGAAAGTTCCGGAAGGGGTGCTAGATGAGCCCAGTGCGGCTTTTTAACTTTAAGACATTGCTAAATTTGATTGATTCTGTATAGTTCTGTATTGGCTTTTTCTTCTGCTTATATGAATAAAAAAATATATATATACTGATACTTAAAAGGGTTACCTTTGAAAATTATTATAAATATACGGGCTTTGTTTCTTTTATTTTCCACAGCTTATCTGGCTTATTGGGTTGATATTGGTTGGAGTCTACCAATCCAATCTTATCGTAGTAGGCCATAAAATTTTAAATGCATTGCACACAGGGATTATATAGTGGCAATCCTTTTAATAATAAAAAATTGCGTTGTTAAATTAAATTGAAAAATTAAGTAAAATTTATTACAAATCTTACAACAATTCATAACTTAAGCTAGGTAATTAAATTGATTTCATTTCAAGCGGATATCTCTTTAAATATTATCATTTAAGCATAAACATGATATTTGAATTTATTTTTAAAATTTCTCTGTTGAGGAGGAGATCAGCCCTATGTACATATTATTTATTGTTTCACAGCTCAGACAGACAAAAAAGCTGGCACACTCATGGGTAGACACACCTGTGTTTACCTGTGAATAATTTAAACTATTCGGAAGTGCAGTACGATTAAAAAATCGATAAAACGAGTTGACTCAGTTAAAAATGAATTTAAATCGATAATATACTCTATTGAGGTGGGTGGCCTTGGCAGGTGAACTTGAACCTTAATATCTGAAATTACACATATAAGTAGACGTGTTAGAAGTACGTTGAATTAACATTATGAGAATTGCAGTAAGTTTCATCGATTCGCTCCAATACTTATTCGATTTCAGAGTTTCCGTTGCAAAATAATTCTCTAATGAAAACAATGGAATCGTTATCTTATCTGATATTTGTCTAACTGGAAGACTATGAACAATAGTTTGCTTGATAAGCGTCTCTTGATAAGCCTTCATTGAAAAGCTTTCCAGAGAGTGGAAGTCACAGATGAAAAAAATTCAAAAAAATATATATTTTAGGGCAATTTATTGTTGTATAGTCATATAGAAACTTTTTTCAAAATTTGTTTGAAAAATATTAAATTTAATTATAAATTGTTCTGCCTTTTTTATAAAAAAAAAAATTGTTTTTCAACCTTCGAGCACTTATTTCAAAACATAAATTGAAGTTGCTAGGGAATGTGATTGAATTTCCAAGCTATGGCCCTCCCACTTTTTACCAGTGTAGCTGCGAGTGGGTGGCAAGGCCAGACGGCATTTGCCAGAGCTTAGGGAAAAGAGAGCGGCAGAGAGAGAGAATGAACCGCAGTGCTTCAATTGCGTTCACCGTTTTGCCACTCAGTTCACGTGTGACTAGCAAAAGTTAAAGTACGTTTACTGCTGTCAGCGGTCGCGACATATTCAGGCGAACGATAATACCCCATATACTATATACGCTATATTGCGGAAAGTGGCAGTTATTAACAATTTGCACCTATACTTACATTGCAGGCGACGAGCGAAAATACGAACTGCAAAATGGCTAACCGCGACTTACAGCTCAATTCGGGCATGAAGTGCGCCAAATACATGCTCATCATTGTGAGCTTTATGTTTGCGGTGAGTTGATCCTGCTAATGATCCGTGTGAGTCACGGCTCCGCCGCCATCTTGATTCATTTTGCGCGTTCTTTTTTTATCACACGGAGCGATTTCCTTATCAGCTTTTGGCGAGTATAGGTTTTTTATGTGTGAATCATATTCTGCGCCTACGTAAGTCGCTCACGGGAGTAGAGAGAGCCAATAAGAATGAAGAGAAACAGGTCAAGAACAGTAGACAAATTTCCGTGTTTAGATCTGACTTTAGTTTTTATTTGAAAACAAACTAAGATTGAAAACAGAATACTTCATAGGGTTATATTGTATTAATTATAAATAAAAGATTAATTAATAAATTGTATATAATATTTTTTCGATATTTTCTTGTCACTCTCAGTGCCCTTCGTCACTACGTGGAGAGGCGTATCTTTGCAGTGATTTTAAAATTACGCTTACCTTTGTGATTGATAAATATCTTATCTATTTTCTTATACAAGGCTTAATTTTACCAAAATATTTTTTATTACAATTAAATATAAATTTTATTAAATTCATGAAAAATACCTAGGAAATTATTTCACCAGCCTTTAGTCAGCTCAGTTGCCCTCAAAGTGTATACAAGTTACTCATTTCGATAAGATAACAAGACGAAAATATATCAGAATGGAAAAACTGCATTCTTACGGATATATGTATTGATATGATATGATACTACAATAAAAAAGGCTAATATTGAAAATAGGTTAGGTCCTTTAACTTACATTATTTAGATAGTGAGAAGTACGGTGCTCTCATACGATTTTGCAGTTCAAGCAAACAAGATAGGAAAAATTAACAAACAATAGGAGCAAACATCCTAAAAGTTCAGTAAATATCTGATAAATGTGACACTGATTTTAACTAAGCAATAACACAATTTTAGAAATTGTTTATTTGTAAAATGGAATGCTGCATATTTAATATTTGAACAATGATCATAGTGTTTGTAGAACCTTTAAAAGATTTTAACGTGTTTTCTGGAAACATATAGTATTTATTAATTTTAGAACATAAAATCAATTCTGTAATTAGCTGTTTGAGATAATACCAGAAGAAATACCCAGAGATAATCACATTTTAGGTACTGACAAAAATCACACTGCGTATTTCACACCGATAACCCATTTGACATGCATTTATTAACGATCTTGTTACGTTTCCCTCATAGCTGACCGCCATCCTGCTCATTATGGTGGGAACTACCATCCAGGCGATCTTCGGTGACTTCAGCCTGTTTATCGATGGACACTTCTCCTCGCCTCCGGCGCTCCTTATTGCCATTGGCTTCATCCTCATCGCAGTGGCCACTCTGGGAGCCTATGGAGCCGTCAAGGAGAGTGTAATGGTCATTAATCTGGTGAGTGGAATTATCTTAGCAAATTTTTGATTTAGTCTTTACAAAATATTTATTTAATTTATAATCTTGCAGTACGGAGTTTGCCTGTTCCTGGTCTTCATCCTGGAGGTCTCCGCCGCCATTGCCGCCTTCGTGATGCAGTCGCAGGTTCGAGGCATGCTGATGCGCACGATGCACCAGGCCCTGGCCGAATACGAAAGCGATCCCTATGTGGCAGCTGGAGTAGACTTTATGCAATCCGGAGTAAGTTTACTGAAAATAATTTAGATAAAATATAAATGCTTAATTTCCCTTTCTGATAGCTTGAGTGCTGCGGAGTCAACCAGCCCGAGGACTGGATGGACTACTATTCCCCCAACAAGAACCTAACCATTGGCTCCGACGACGTCATTGTGCCCAACTCCTGCTGTGGCAGTCTGGAAGAGGATATTACCGATGGCGACCACACCCAGGTGACCTGCCACGAGACCTTCAACTATGGTTGTTTCCGCAAGATGAACTTCATTGTGTCGCAAAGCGCCATGCTGATTGCCACTGGAGCCACCACAGTGGCCTTTGTCCAGCTCCTGGGTGTCCTCTGCGCCTTCATGCTGGCCAAGACTCTGCGCCGCAACAAGTCTATTCGCGAGGCTCGTCGCTGGCAACTGCAGCAGAGTCTTGGAGTACTCATCTCCGGCGGAAAGATGGGTCCGCCCCAGAACTCGGCGGTCACCGGCTACCAGCAGCTGGACAACGGCGAACAGGGCATCCACGAACCCTACACCTACACGCCCCAGAGTCCCAGCGTGAACTAGGCTCCGGTGGAAGTCATATTTATACGTTTTAGAACACCCAAAGAGATCCGTTTGTAAATGTAACTTTTTAATTTGTTAATCAAAAAACCAAAAATTCAAACGAAATAAAGCGCTGGTCCTGCTAGCTAGGACTGCTTGCGCAAATCCTTGACGAACTTCTTGAGCAGCCTCAGCTGCTCCACGATGCTGGAGCTGGAGGTGCCTCCAATGGCGTTGTACTGCTGCACGTTGTTAGAGTAGTCCGCCACACTGACTATGTCGGAACCAAAGGCGGGGCAGAAGGCTTGCAGCTCGCCCAGCGGCAGGTCGGTGATATCCACGCCACGTTCCTCGGCCAGGGAGACCACGCGGCCAATGATATGATGGGCTTGGCGGAAGGGAAGTCCCTTCTTCACCAAATAGTAAGCCTGGAACGCATATATATTGGGTGGGCATTATTATCACAGAAAGCTAAAAGAAAGGATTATGAGGAATTATTCAACTCACCCAATCCGTGGCCAACATATCCGTGCTGAGGGCAGCTTCCATTGAATTCTGCTGCACCTGCATCGTCTGCAGGACACCATCGGTCACCTCGAGCACCTGGGAAAGCTTATCAAAGGACTGGAAGCAGTACTCCTTGTCAAACTGCAGGTCCTTGTTGTAGGTGGACGGTGTGCCTTTGATGGTCATCATTATGCCTGTCAGGTTTGAGGTGATCACACCCGACATGCCACGGATAAGTTCCAAGCTGTCCGGATTCCGTTTCTGAGGCATCAGGCTGCTGCCACTGGAGAAGCTATCTGCCAGACGGATGAAGTCAAATTCCTTGGTGCTGTAGATGATCAGGTCCTCGGCCAAACGTGACAGATGAAGACTCACCAAGGAGCAGCAGTAAATGAAGTCAACTGGAAGAAAGAAAAACCCAATAATGTTCTTATATTTTCTAGGGAGAAAGCTGAGCTTTTTAAAGTTTCCATAAGAAATATTTTTGGTAAAACAAGAAAGAGTTTACTCGCTGGGCGCTGCTATATACGTCGATAAGACCTACTTTTTCTGCAAACGAATATACCCCATCCAAAAGATAGGGCACCAGGCCCTTCTTATCAGACACCCCTTGAAGTAATCTCCTCCAGGCTGTCGCTGATAAGAAATCAATTGTGCTAATTGCAATATCAACGACTTTGAAATGACTTAAGAAAGCGATCTTTTTACATGACACAGATCTCCCCTGGACTCACCTACGAAGTCGCGATCTCCCACCGCATGCATGCTGTTGGGTGTCACACCCGAGAAACCCAGGCGCTCGGCCAGCCACAGGCGGTCGATGCCAAGGGGATTCCCCGCCAGTGCACCGCTGCCCAGAGGCAGAACATTGGCCCGCTCCCGGAGTTCAGCCAGCCGCAGGCCATCTTCGCGCAGGGCAAAGGCATGCGACAGAAGCCAGTGGGAGAACTGGACGGTCTGGGCGCGCTGAAGGTGTGTGTATCCTGGCATCAGGACGCCCATGTGGACCTCTGCCTGCCGGCTGGCTGATTCTATAACACGGCTTAGGCGGCCCAGGGTTTCACGAATAGCCTTGCGCAGCCACAGCTTCATATCCGTGACCACCTGGTCGTTGCGGCTCCGCCCTGTGTGCAGCCGCTGGCCCAGTTCTCCGGTGATCTCCACCAGCAGCCGCTCGTTGACCGTGTGCACGTCCTCATCTCCTGGCCGGAACTTCACTGTGCCCTCGATCCAGTCGAATCGCAACAGCTCCAGACTCTTTACCAGCTTATCCGCCTCGGCTTCGTCCAGGTGACCGGCTCGATGGAGAGCCTCTGCATACGCCTTGCTGGCATCCAGATCATCTGCATAGAGCCGGGAGTCGTATGGCAGACTGTTGTTCAGCGCCTCCAAAGCTTCGTGTGGCTTTTGGCTGAAGCGACCGCCCCACATTTGGTAGCAGGCCTTAGGGAGCGCAGGTGGCTGCATTTGCTGGGACATGATCAATCCGCTCTTCGTAACCGTTGGATGTGTACTGGAATCGCTCTTCGGCAGGGCGCTGCTCACGAATACAATATTTTATTGTTTATATAATCGTGTTATCTTTGAAAATAATATGTTGCTTGGTTTTTTACGAATTGAGAGTGATTAGGGCAAGTCAGCTGTGGAACACACAGAGCAAACAGTGGGTTTAAAACATTGACTAGAAGTTTTTAGCTGACTAAGCAGACTACAGAACATAAAAACATTAAAATCAAGCTCAGAAACTATATGTTTGGGTCCCCCTCTTTGTTAATTTCCATTTTTGTTTTAAACAAACGTTCTTTTTTCTTTTGAATAAAAAGATGTTACAATTTTATTGTATTTTCTTTTGAAGCGTCTCAAACTTAAACAACAAATTCACAAATATTATTACTTAACCACTGTGCTTTGCTCTCTCACTAGGTTTTCTTCTCGCGATTATTTGATTTTTATTTTTAATTGACTTGAGCCATAAAGAAAAAACAAACAAGTCCACGCAAAGTCGGAGAGAGATACAGCGCCGCTTATCAACCAAGATTAAAATCACCAGAGCGTGTGTAGCCTCTGACGCTTATTGCCGCAAAACTCCCAGACAGTTTGAATGTGATGGGCGCGACGTTGACAAGCCACTTATGGGCAGAGATCCTCCAGAAACAGTTTATTTAGTTCACAGCACAGTCGATGCAGTGGCAGGCCCATCACGCAGTAAAAGTCACCATCGATTCGGTGGATAAGGGCGCCACCAGGGCCCTGGACGCCATAGGCACCAGCTTTATCTCTGCATGGATAAAACTTTGATTAATATTGGCCGTTAATACGATGGCTTTATCTTACAATGGATCCCTCGAGTCCACATAGCTCTGAATTTGTTCTGGCAGCAAATGGCCAAAGTAAACGTCCGCCGTGTCAGTAAATTTACGAACACCATTGGCGTGTTTCAGCACAACGCCACTAAATACGCGATTTGAGGTTCCAGACAAGCTGTGAGATGAAAAATACACAATTAATATTAGATTAATTCTAAATTGAGAATTACTGGGCACAGAAACAAAACAAAATAAAGATACTCCTAGTACTTACTTGGTCAGCATGCGAATAGCATCTGCGGCATCCTTGGGCTTTCCATAGATCTCCTTTCCCAAAGTCACCATCGTATCCGCAGCTATGACTATAAGATTCTTATTATCCCCCGAAGAGCTCAGTCTGGAGAACACTTCCTCTGCTTTGCCCAGAGCTGTGGCTTCAATGTAATCCGAGAATTCCTTAAAGTCATCCAGATTCAGGTTCTCCTCGAAAGTCGAGGGACACAGCTCCGCGTTGAGGCCCTGAAATTACAAAATATAAAATTGATATAACAATCCTTAAACATTATTTGAATAGTAGGTTTTACCAGCATTTTAACCAGTTTCTGCCTCCTTGGAGATCCGCTCGCCAAAACAATCCGGTAGTTGCCCAAAACATGCTTAATTGGCGCCAACATAATTAATTTTATTTTGTTTACTAAAATATGAAAAACATGTGCTAGAAAGCAAAATACCAACTGGTATTAGTGTGGCTGCATATACGGCTTATACTGAAATATACTAAATTGGGTTTAGTATTTTTGACATATTTGTGCGGATTTCATACTTGGCGCTTTGGGTCTATATTTAAAAAAGTATACTGCTATATGCAATGTACTCCAAAGCTGTAAATTAGTAAACATTGCTGTAATCCAAGTTTCTCACTATATAATATTAAAGATTCAATTTATTTAAAGAATTCATCAAAGAGGAATGATCTATTGTTATTTATTGTTAAGCATTTCAAACATTTTTTTTCTGTGCTGTGCTGATTGCATTAACGCTACCTCTAGTCAGCCAGTTCAAGGAAAGAAAATAATTCAAAATAACTACACTCAGAAATTTATAAATATGTTAATACACTCTAAATTTAGTTGGTTTTAAGTTATAGTATTTTCTTACCAAACTGGCATTTTGGTATAAATTGCCTATATCTCTTCGGTCACACTAGTTGTATCCCAAAAACAAGACAATTGTGCAATTTCTTCGGAAAAAAACTAAACAATTGAATAAAAGAGCGCGCAACTTTGTTGTTGCGGGAGAGTGGAAGAGGGAGAGAGTTCGAGAGAGCGGATTCAAATATACATATTCAACGCCGCAGAATGCAGCTTGCCGCCGCTGTGGTGTTGCATAAATTCCGTTAGTAATTTTAACTATTTCTGCCGCCTCTATTGTTGTTGTGGCTATTGTTTAGTTGTGCGCGTGTGCAGTGTGGGTGTCTGTGTGTCTATATTAGCTTAGTGATATTTATATTCCTAATTACAAACGTTGTGTCCGACGCGAATTAAAAGTTTTAGTTTGCCATCGGCGGGCAGAGCTCTTAGTCGTCAACATTACATCAAACTAACGGTGCTTACGTGCCACACGACGCACACACACAACACACATAACGCCGCCTTCACCTTGAAGTGCCTGTCAAATCGTCGGAATCGCTTCCTATTTATTTGCCGTTATTTCGAACGGAACTTCTTACACCGCGAGAGCGACAGAGAGTGGTGTCAAGGTAGCCTACATACAGTTGCGTTCAAAATAATAGTTTGTGACCGATTCTGAGGAAAAGATCGCCAGTCTAGTGATATATTTTGTAGTTGGCTAATTCCAAATGTTTTGTGATCTTCAGTTTTAATCCCCAAATTAAAAATAAATGAATTTATAATTAAATTAATCGAGTTTTAACAACAATTACTAATTCGTGAATTTAACGAAAAATAAACAAAAACTTTTACATAATTCTTTATGTATGTTTTTACTAATTGATGTTAAGGGAAAGTACAAGGATAACAATAAAATTACAAACTATATGATCAAAACAATAAAATAAAATACCCTGAATATTAAATACAAATTTTTTTTAATCCTTTATCAGTAAAACAACAAGTTAAATTCTATTATTATGAACCCAAATGTACGTTTATGTTTATATGGGAGTCTGGGAAAGAAGAGTGGGACAGCTGATAAGGCGACTTTATTGTTTCAGTTTCTTAATTGCACTTTGGACGACCCACAAAAATGAAAAACAAACATTTGTATTAGTATTTGTATTTCTTGTCTGTTTTTTTCGCAACAAATAAGCAATTGTTAACCGCGTGAATTCGTTTGTTCTCGCAAAAAACAAAAAGTGTATTTCAGACATGTCTATTGCATTAGCGCTGACTTAACAGAAAACGTACCAGAAGTGCTAATGTTTTTAATTTATTTTAATAATTAAAAGTGCAATATTAATTGTTGTTAATTAACGGAGGCCCTTAAATTTTTAATGTAAATTGACGCAAAATTACAGACAAATTTTAATAACATATTTAAGAGCGTTCGAAAAACCAAATTACCTAAACCTTGTTTTATATAGTGTAAACTTATCGCACTTTACTCGATTATATTTAAAACTTTTTTCAAAGCTAAGCAAATTACCATTAGAAATGAGTCATAAATTACTTGGGATGACTAAGACAAGGAATTAGTTATTTTAATGTAGTATACTATTTTTTGTTAGTATATAATACACATTTCAATTGTAGCCAACGAAAGTTCTTTTTTTTACTTCACTTAATCCATAAAGATCAAGAGTATAGTAGCATTAAAACTGTGATTGATTTGTAGTTTATATGACTCCCAAACTGTAATTCTCTCACGCATTTAAAAATCGCATGCGATAAATACAACAAACATTATGTTGCCCGCGGCACTAAATGAGTTTTTCATTTCGTATTAGGTTTAACAAAATTATAAGTTTACATAGCTACAAAAAACCTCTTAATGTTATGTATATTTTATAGAAAAATCTAGAATTATTTTAATATTTTTGCTTCTGTAAGGGCATAAAACTGTGGGCTTGTGAATGATATCTGACACTCTTGTTTCTTCTCAAACATTTTTCACTGCAACCAAAAGTAACTCTCCCTCTCTTTCTCTTCCACTACAGGGCCAAGCGGACGCATACACATATCACGTGTTTGACTCTGGCCACAGTTTTGTAGCCAACGATCACGCGCGAGCCAATCTCGCTCTCTCCCAGCCACTCGCACTCGCTCTTCTTCGCTGCTGCGGAGCTCTCTCCCAGTCGGACCTGGCAGATTTTAGGTACGTTTTTCCAAAAGACATTTGTACATACATGCTTTTTCCGTGCCTGTTCCCTTAATTTTTCCATTGAGTGACAGTTTATTTATATGGGAACACTTTTTTTGGAAATGTTTTAAAACGCTTTAAAACTGATTTAACTGAAGCTGAACCTGATTTAATAATAATCGAAAAAATATTTTGAACACAGCTATAATAATCCATAATAATTATTTTTTTTATGGGACTTTATGTCTCAAAATTACTGAATGGAAACAGAAACTCATTACAGTTTTCATAAAACTAGTGAAAAATAATATTGAATACTAATATTAATTTTAATACAAAATAAATATACATAAATTATAATATTAAAATTAAATTTAATATCAATTACATTTATACTTTGTTGATTTATTTTAGTGGAAAGAGATGTAGTAAATATATGTGTTTTTTCCGTATAGGTTTTAAAACGTCCGATTGGACTCTCCCGCGATGTTCTCACTACAGCAGTTGGTCCGAGCGGCCGCAGCGACGCCGAACGGAGGCAGTGATCTCTACAGGCTGCTTCGGCACCTGGGCAACGCGACGGCAGCAAGCACGAACACAACAAGCACAGCGGCAGGTACAGCTAGAGCTATAGCCAAAGCAACAACACAGCTCTCTAGTCAGGCGAAGTTCGGCGACAGCGACAGTCACAATTCGCCCTCACACGCGGACGGTTATAGTCACTGCGAATCAGAGTCGGATTTGGAGTCGGCGCACCACAGCAATAATTTTCCATCAGCCCACCAGTTGGCCCGAAAGCTATTGGAGCAGCGTAGCCAGTATATCCAGCGTCAGATTCATACACAATCGGCCAGCGGACAGCGAGCCAAGTCCTCCCAACAGCAGCAGCAACAAACCACCACCAAGTTTGCCATGTCATCGTTAGCGGCGGAGCCCCTGCAAGCCCACAAGGCGGACGAAATCACGGCCTCCGGGGCGGACAACGCCGTGGAGTCCCCTGGACTAGGTGCTTCCTGTCACGATGTGGCCTCAGCATCGGCCAGTGCCGGTACAAAGGCCTGCTTCAGCACTGGCCTCGGCGAGATCCTACAGTTTATGGAGCTCATTGGCAACCTGAAGGTAAGCGAAACTTAACCAGTTCCCCAGCTGCTTTCCTTCATATTCACCCTTCTTTACTCCCAACTTGCGCGTCATATGTTTGTATTGATTTTTCCCCAAAGGAACTTGTTTTGATTTTGCTTTTCGGGTGTTTTGTCATGAAAATATAAAGTAAAAAATAGTCTATATAATTATTTAATGCGAAATACCCAGAAACTACGGCACTATGAGATTGTTCTATAATCCTTTTAATATTTAATGTTTTATTATTAAAATAAAACGTAGTTTTTAATGACCCTGAAATGCTTCCTACATCTACTTTTTTTTAATTTTTAGAGACTTATTTTTCTGTTTCATTAGGTTCGACAAGTAGCCTTCAACCAGAGTATGTAGGTGTTAACACAATTAAGCAAAAAATAAGTCAACCAAAAGACCTCAAATAACCAATTTGATCAACTACGTTTTGAGTATTTGACTGACTACTTTATATGGTGTCTGCTATATATATTAATTCTTATAATTCTGGTGTACATTTTCTTACCGAATTATAAAAGCTATTTAAATTGTGAGTCAGCCAATTTCATAATCCAATTTCTTATCACATCTCTGCTCGTGTTTCAAAGCCTTCTGGTAATAAAAGACTGCATAATATAAGCTTCTCTTATCAAAATATTTTTTCAAA
>JAEIIJ010018811.1:0-19664 GCA_018904815.1 Drosophila ogumai | reverse complement strand
TTGAGGTTCTGACAGAAAATCCAAGAAAATAAACAAATAGAACGCACAGATTATATTTATTTATTTACTTTGTGTGTGTATAATCTATTCTGCTTTACCTACTCTTTGGCGTTCTTTTGTTTTGTATATTTGCGAATGTTGTATAATGTCAGAGTCAGAGGCAGCCTCGCTTTCGAACGAATTTGTATAGTCGGTTGCCAAAAAAAATATTCTTATTTATATACATTTGTACATTCGTGTGTTGTTTTATAAGTAAAAATTGCTACAAATTGTATTTGTCATTTGCAGTCCATTTATCAGTTATGATATCGTTCGGTATAGCGAAATGTAAGCCATAAAAGCACAAAAGTCAAGAGCTGCACACTTTCTGGAACCCATCAGCATTACGATTAGATAATTGCCGCAGCTGAAACTTTCAACCAATCAACAAAATGACGAAAATCCACAGAACACGGGACTTGATTTCTTATCTTCAAAAACCATTAAAAAGTAAATCGCTCTTGTAACTTGAGCAGCTTGTCTACAAATTTAACTGATTAACAAGCTCAAAGTATCGTTTTGCTTTTGTTTTCTCTTTGCAAATCCCATAATCTTTGCAACAAAATTGCAAATATACGCAAACCGCGAAGGCAAAGTTCCAAAAGTCTCACGTGAGCACAATGAAATGTGTATTTTGTTATTTGCTTTTGTTTTGGAGCCCCACGAACCATTGACGTATGACCAACAACAGATTCAAGCGAGAACTACAACAAAAAATGTTCCCAAATTCTATTTTCTAAAATTTCTTTATTGCCCAATTATATATGTGTGTATATCTGAACGAACGGTTGTATATAGAGCGTGCAAAAGCAAAAAGAAAAGGAAAAGGACGCGTGACTTTGATCTTGGCCTTCAAAATATAGACGCTTTGAGAGTACTCCTCAAGGGGTAAAATTTCTATAGCATATTTTTGTTAGCGTTCTAGAAGTTTTTTTTAAGGCACACAGAAATAAGAGAGTTCAATGTTAAATATATATGACAAACAAATAAATACAAATTCATATTAATTCCTTATAAAATCTACGAGCACATTGCTTATTACGCCTCAATAATAACTCTTGTCATTTATCAGACTATAGCTAAAGTCAATATTGATATTTATGCCATATGGAATCAGCAATCCGATTAATAAACCAAACTCAATAATGTACATGTTTGATTCCCCACAAATCCATATTATTAATATGAGATATGGCATTTATCTGCTATGTGCATCATTATGGATGTTGTACCCAACTCAGTGGAATCTTTGTTGCTCCTGATAAGGTATCCAATTCATTACGTGACCCTAACCAATCAGTCATTGAGTTTGATAAGTCACGGACTGTTTGCTATATGATTAAAGAGCTGCAGGCCTTCTTGCCGTTTAATTAAACCATAATAATATATATGTACATACATACATGGAATCGGCGAAACTTAGTTTACGAATGACAAGGAAAAGCAAATGGCTTGCATCGTCTTTTGGACCTTGTGCATATACTCACCGTCGGGTTGCTATAAATAAAACGTTTATTGATCAAATAGCAACAGTCTAGAACGGGCCCCTTGCTGGCAGGTTTTGGGTGGAAGGTCTGGGGCAGGCGCCACCAACCTTGATGTGTTGTGCAGCAAGCGAACCCGGCAACGATGTCACCAGAGTCGCATCGTTGTCAATGTTTTTAATTAGCCAAAGTGGCAGGTGGGCTTTCGGTGCCTCTATGTACCTGCAATATCTGAGGAAAATGCGAGCTTTTTTTTCTCGAATATCAAGCAACTATCCATTCCTTTGTTAAAAAATAAGATTTAATCAATATTTAAAGGCTAGGCTTCGATATATGTCCGATAAATCGTTATTCAGTTTTATCAAAATGAAGAAAAAATGTCCCTCTATCAACAGGTTGCCTAAAACGAACTTTAAAGGTGATTTAAAAATAATATAAAACATTTAAGTTTTAATATTTTTTTGATAATATCGATGTCTTAACGTTAAATGCTATATTTTTCGATAAATTAAACTACGATATTCTTGTCGATATATTATATAGGACTTTTCCCATTGATATATGTAAATCAACCTTAAAATTTATTGATTAAAATCTTCCTTCATTTATACAAGGCTTTTTTTAAACCCAATTTTTAATACAATAAATACAAATAATTTAATTATATTAAATAATATTTCCACTGTCTGAGCTCTTTATTAATATCCCATATTATTTTTCATTCTCTTCCATACAGCACACCAAACGCACTGGCTGGGTGCTACGTGATGTCAACGATTGCGAATCGATTTCGGGACACATGTACCGGATGAGCATGTTAACCTTCTTGTTGGACGGCAGCGAGGGACTAAATCAAATCCGATGCATGGAGCTAGCGCTAGTCCATGATTTGGCGGAGAGTTTAGTGGGTGATATAACGCCTTTCTGCGGCGTGTCTAAGGATGAGAAGCGTGCCATGGAGTTTAAGGCCATGGAGGATATATGCAAGCTGATTGAGCCGCGTGGCAAGCGCATTATGGAACTGTTTGAGGTGAGCAGCCATCTAACCCTAAATTAATATAAAAACTAATAGCGTTATGTGTTGCCAGGAATACGAGCATGGCCAGAGTGCCGAGAGCAAGTTCGTCAAGGATCTGGATCGCCTGGATATGGTTATGCAGGCGTTTGAGTACGAGAAGCGTGACAATTGCCTTCTGAAGCACCAGGAGTTCTTCGACTCCACCGAGGGCAAGTTCAACCATCCGTTCGTGAAGAAGCTGGTCAATGAGATCTACGAACAGCGTGATGTCCTGGCCAAGGCCAAGGGTGCCACGCCGCCGCCAGCCATTGAGATTCCCAGCATGGAGAAGCCTTCGAAACTGGCCAACGGTCATGACAGCTCGAGTTGAGCGTTATTGTAGGAACCACCTCTTAGGCTATAGCACATGAACACACCCACATCCTTCTCACTACGCTCTTAATTTGTAAGCCAACAACAAATCCAACTAACAAACTGTTACGCCTACCTCGACACGCTCATAGTTAGACTTAACTTTTAACACACTAATTTATTGCAAAAGAAATGTTGAAGAATACGTGACGTCTCCTTAGTTCAATTTTCTTCTATGTTAAGCGTAAAGTTGCGGATCGAGTTTTAGCTAAATATTCGATTGATCTGACTTAGAAACAACACACACACACAATTGTACATAGCTAAAATGAATTGTAGTTAATTTTAAAAGATGAACAGAAGAACCGTGCGCGAGATTTATTATTATTGTAAATGTTGTCCTAGAGCAATTTTATTCAAACCGGCAAGCTAATGAGTAAATCAAAACTAAAATAATCAAAATTACTTGATTTTATCTAATAATTTGTACACCCCTTCAACGAATCGAACAATTGTTATAACAAAAACTATAATTACCAAACAAAATTGTGAATTAGGCAGTATATATATATATATATATATAAAGATGCAGTCACTCCTCAGAGTGGCTAAAAAGACAAAAGCACCAATTGTTTTAACTGCGCTGGCTCACAAGCTGGCAACTTTATTGAGGAAACACAGAAACATAAGCCAAAGGGGTGGGAATACACAGTTCACAACAGCCGCATTCGCTATGTATTCTGAAAAAAATAACAGTGTATAAGTATAAGTAGTATTTCAACTTCTTCGAAACAAACCTTCAATGACAATGAACTGGCTCTCGCGGGAGGAGGTCTGATGGGAATGCTGACCATGCTTCTTGGCTTTATCTGAAGGGGAATTTCGGGATAAAAACTATAATCAAAAAAGGATTAGGAATCAACTTACGGTGCACTGTGATAATCCGATCAGTCTGGCCCATGGCATTCTTGGCCCTGCATTTGTACTCTCCAAAATCCCGCTTCGTTATGGGACGCAGGGTTATTCGCATCACAATCCGATGGACATGATCCACTGTGACGGATTCATAGCTACCTCCTGGCAGCAGTTCAGAGTCCTTTAGCCAAAAGTTCACAGATGCCGGCTGGGATTCCGTGATGCATTCCAGCGTTAGCTTCTGGCCCAGGCCCACATAGATAGTATCATAACGAGTCCAGATGGTGGGAGCAACTTTTAAATATACAAAATTTAGCTAACTTGAAGAGTTTCTCTTGGTTTTTCGACTTACAGTTTACCACCAGCATTACCCGCTTGCTGACTGTGGGCGGCACTCCATTGGAGGCAATGCAAAGATAGGCCCCCATATGAGACCGCTGCACCTGCCACAAGCTGAGATTCTGCCCCTCCACGCTGTACACTTCCTGTTGGGCGGAGTCCTCGGAAAGTAGGAGCGGTGTGGACTCCTCGCGACGCCAGGTAATTGTGGGCAGGGGAACCCCCGTCGCACTGCAGGTGAGCGTCACATTCTGACCCGTGGCACGGACCACATCCTGGCTGGTCTGGTAATCAACAATATCCGGTGGCACCACAACGTCTAGATAACCCATCTGACTCTTCATGGGATCTGTGTTGATTTGGCACATGTACCTAGGAGATACAGAAAAGTAAAGGGATTTCTGAGATACTAAAAAGTATCTTCTTATTAACCCTTTGAAACTTAACTCACCATCCACGATCCGACTCCTGGACATCGCGTATCCTTAGCTGCCAGATGCGATGCTCCGTGTGCGAGATGGCAATGCGATGGTTCTTGGTGATGACATGGTTCTGGATGCTCAGAATGGTCTGTGTGTCCACACGCAACCAGGCCACCTTGAAGCTAACCAGGTCGTGGACGATACACGTGAGCAGGGCATCGCGTCCCACGGGAACTGTTGAATTGTTGATGGGACCGCTGAACTTGGGATCCGCTGGAAGGGAAGATTGCACCAAGAAGACACCAATTGGTTGACATTTATGACTCTCATCATTAGGGGAATAAATGGGGCAGACGGAACCCGGAATGGGCCTGCCTGGGGTGGGTTGCTTTATGAGGCTTGCAAATGTTAGAGACTGGCATTTGGTCCTAGGAACTCAGGCGCAAAAATTTAATTCAATTAAAAAGTAACCACTTTTCTTTTCCATTTCTAAACCACAATTTCAGGGATAATTATTTCATTTCTTTTCGACACACAATTCTGCGTGTGTCTGCAAAATGTCAACAGCCTAGGCAGACCATTTTTAACATTTTCCAGATGCCCGGCCAGGAGTGGTCAAGGATATTTAAAATTGTACAACGGTCATAAATTCGTTGAGGTTAACATTAAGCCGAGACAGCAGCAAATAATCCCAACAATTAGTGAAATTAAAAGTCTATACCGCAAGAAGGTTGCAAAGGAGATGTATAAAATAATATTCTAAAAATGAAACAGATTTATTTTTTAATATAAAAAAATTTAAAGGAATGTGTTTAAGTTAATTATGTTGCATTTATTGACTAACCCAAAGATGAATTCCCAGTGTAAAAATAATAATTATATAGGGTTTAGGTTTTCTTGAACCTTTCCTTCATTATTTCCTTTCTTATTTTATCCTTTATTGGCTTAATTTAAAAACTCCACACCATCTTGCCTCTCTCCACCCAAAGTTCAATCACTTTTCAACTCAAATAGTTAATTTCTGGTACACTTTCTGGTCGGTGGTCGATTTTATTCAACTCGGGTCCCATTGCCATCAACTCCAGTCAAGCCAACCGCAAGACTTCGACATTTTGCCATCAGCCGCCTAACCACCAGAGTAGCAGCCGCACACACCTCTATCACACACACACAAACACACAATGCATAAAAAAATAGAAATCACATCACATCAAATTGCCTAGCAAGTAGCTGGAACGAACACCTCAACCTCAACCGCACACAGCAAATACGTAAATTACAATTATGAGCAAATAATAACCCGAAAAAATGCAAAAATCTAGTGCCGGTACCTGGAAAATTTTAAAAAGCTGGCTGGCTGGCACACACCTTTTGGCGTTCACCCCAACCCAGGTGGGGGCGTGTTCCCACCAAACTAGCATCAAATTGAGGGGAAGGAGCCTACCGCGTCGCGCCATATAGCCTATAATTTGCGATTATGTTTTGGGTCCCGTGCAAAGTAGGGTGTCTTGGGGTCCGGTCCGAGGTGGGGTCGCTCGTCGCCCTTTTTTTTCGTTCGTAAATGTAACAGACGCCATTGTTTGACGACTGCCTTCAGTTGATATGGTTTTGTTTCCGCCTCTGGTTGTTGTTCCTGTTGCTGCCTGCCGTTTGTTGTTATTGCAATTTGGCTATTGCATGTTTGCATATTGAAAATATTCCAAAGAAAGGAACGAACGCGACGGTTTTAAGCATAAAACACATCATATATAGTATACACTGAGCCAAAAAATAAGTTTAACTTGATTGGAATAAAATAATATCAGTCAGGGTTTAAAACATAAATTATCCTTTTTTCTAAATACCAAAATAGCTTAAGTTTTAAAAGGAATAAAATATAAAAAGACCTCTCTTTAATATACATAAATATATAAAAAAAATTGAATAAAGAAATATATTTTTAATTATACGATTAATAAGATTAAGGCCTTCTCCCTTCTATATATTTTAATATAAATAGTAATAATAAAAAAGCGTTAGTTATTTTTTCATATTTAGCTAACAACATTAAGAGTAAATTTGTTGCAAGGAGTACACCTAAAATTCCCAAGTACGAATTCAGCTACACATTGGACCATCTACCGGATAGTCACCATTACTGGTACTGATAGCCTTGAATAGGAGCTGAAGCTATAAACTTTGAAAAAATATATTTTTATAAAGGAAATCGGCAACATATTTATACAAAAAATCTGCATATTTAGACTTGGAATATTACAACGTTTATACTTGAATGATGAATAAAGAAAAAATCTTATAATTCTTGTGATTACCGAAATCTTAAATATTAACAAACCTTTAAAATATTTCATTTTGTCAAGTGCACAACTATTTTTTGGTTCATTTATGTCTGGCGGCAGGTAATTTACGTTCATGTTTAACTTTTTAGTTGCTTAATTCCTATGTAGTTTCCACTTTTTTCGTTTCTAAAAGGAAATCAAGCTACAAGCTGCTAAAAGGACTCCCAATTCCTTTGCCTTCACCAATCGAGATTCGATCTACAGAGGCTTAGGCCATAATTTCCCCTAGAAATCAGTTTTGCAGTCGCAATCGCGGCCGAGTCCTTTTCCCGCGCACCGTTGAACTTGAAACGGAAAGTGAATGTCCTGTCTCCTGTTAGACACTCCAACTGTCTGCCGGCGGAGTGCTGGCTGGCTGGCTGGCGAAACGAAGTACAATCAGCACGCAATGTCTGCCGAAAAAATGGAAGAAATGGAAAATAACCCACTGCAGTGCCCAGAACCCAACACTTTGGTGGCAGCAGCAGCAGAAAAAGGCAAAATTGCGCAGAGTGCAATAGGAAGTGGAAAAACGTCGCCTTTCCGCGACTGTCTGTCTCCTCGCGCCCCCGCTGCGAAAGGGGGCTGGTGGTTGGTGGCTAGTGGCTGGTGGTGGTTAGGTGGCTTTCCAGTGGGTGCCCTGCGGTTGAGTTGTGGAAAAACTGAGTCCTCTTTGAGCTCACTCACTCTTCTCACATTCTTATCGCACGCTGCTCTGCGGCTAGCCTGCCAATATTTATGTTTATATTGCATTTGGCACATTGATTTAAATAACGAATTTGAATTTTTCCCGTTTTGATATATTTATCGCATTTGTTGTGTTGGCCCCGGCCAAAGTCAAGGAAAATTTGTTTTGTTTTTACTCCTTGGAGCCCGAGACCAGTTTTCCTGGCGGAAGTTACCCCTCGTTACTCTTCCCGGTTGCACCCGCGCATCCCGTCCCGTTTGGGGGGATGTATGTTGGCCACAGTTTATTCACTTATGGACTCGTTGGACTTCCGATTACTGGCCGGCTGTTCGACGCTGCTTCTGCTGCTGCTGATGGTATTTATCATCGTTTTTTTAGTCAGCTTTTTGTTTTGTATAGTTTGCACGTTAAATGCGGTCAATTAGCCAAAAACCAGGCAGGTTTTGTAATGTTTTTGGTTGTAAGCAGGTGGAAAAGTAATTGTTGTTCGGTTAAAAGGGGGAAGTATTTTTTTAAAGTAATTTCATAATAATAATTTCCTTTTCTATTAAAGGAGTAAAATCCAATTAACAAAATCAAATAAATCACTTCTGTCAAAAAATTCTTAAGATACTATATAAATAAACCAATTAATTCATTGATTACAAGTAGCGTTTTTAAAGCAAAGTCAATGTGTGTACGTTCATGTATAATTTTTGTATATCCTTTGGATTGTAATAAATTTTGTATTTAGTATTTTATAATTCATTTTACTTTACAAAATATTCCTCTAAGCTCATAAGAAAACCCTTTAAAAATTACATTTTAAAACTATTAAAATACAATTTTAAGAGTCCTAACTTTCTTGCTTAGTCTTAACAAAACAAAAAAACTTTTTAATTATTTTCCATACACACCTTTGTGAAAGCTACTTAACATAAATATTTGCATTAATTTTCCTAAGCATATTTGTTTATATCACATAATTTATTTAAGCTACCCAAACGTAAGTGTTTTATATTTAAAAAAAACTTTATTTAAATTTGAATTTATATTATTATTATATTTTTCATCAAATAGGTACTTGGGAAAAAAGTAAATTATATCTTCCTCCTTAAAAATTGTATCTTATATTTTAAGATAAATTTAAATGGATTTCAAACCCCAAGTCATTTCTATGTCTTTCCTGATTATCCATAAAACTTACAATTGTTTAGCTCCGAGAAACTGGCCCAGCTCAAGCCTGCAAATTGCAGCAGCAGCCAGATATCAGCCAAGCTCCTCCTTCTCATCTTCTCCAAATTGAGCCGCCAAATTGAGAAACTTTTAAAATATTGTATTCCGTTTCTATTTTTTCTATATTTTTTCTGTTTTCCACTTTCACTGGCGAAATAGCCCAAGTTGAACTTCCGCTACGTTACCGCGAATTTATTTTTTCCGGCTTTTGGGTATAAAGTTTTTCTTTGGTTTTTTTTTCGCCGATTTAGGCGGACAGACGTCCACACGCTCTTGCAACTGGCCGCGAACTGCGAGCAGCGCTGATAATCAAGTGTCAAAATTCATATTCAAAATTCAAATGCTGCCTGGCGTTGCGCATGTGTCCTGCGGCGGGTCCTTGTGGGTGGGATGTATGGTTGGCTGGGTGTGAAAAGATGGATGGGTGGCTGGTTGACTGGTTGGCCAGTAGTCAAGGTGCCCCGGAGGTGAAACGGCAGAGGTATGCAATAGTAAATGTTTCATTCATAAAGTGCCCGGCGTAACAGTTTCATATGCACGTGACGACGATGACGACGCCACCAGTATAGTTTTGTGTGACATCTGTGCCAAGGGAAAGGGGTCAGGCAATTTCATTGCTATTTTTTTGAGCCATATGCCGTCTCCCTGCCAACATACAACTCTCCCTTTTCCCAATACCATTCTAATTAACCCCGAAATTCCGCACATTTATCTGCCTCTTCATCTTCCGCTCCAACTTTCACCTGTCTTCGCATCCTTTGGGTTCTGGATTTTCTGCCGCGCTTGCACTTTTCGCACTGTGCTGTTTGGTGTTTGGTTTGCATGTGTGAGCTTTATAATAAGTTGGCAATAAGTTTGCTCCGCCACCGAGTATTTGCGCACAATTAGCGCTTTTCAATAGCGATAACAATAATGATAACAAGCAAGTGAAATTGGCCAGGTTGTTGTTTTTCCCGCGGGGGAAAATCTTTTGCTAACACATGCAAGTTTTCTTTGAAGCATCTACAGATGGGTGTTTTGGAGGGTTAAGTGTGTTTGGCGTTTTTCTAGGCAATAATCTTAGTTATTAAAACTTTTCTTTAGAAATAATAATAATTTTTAAAGATAAACATTAATACATATATTATATATAATGTATATATATATATGATGAATTATCCTTAAATTTGATGAAAAAATAAACATTATTTGTTTAGTACAGTGTTTGGCCAATCCAAATTGGTCGAATGCCTTCAAATAATACCTTTTAATATTACTTTTTTAGTATTATTATTATTATTTTTGTTTTTTTAACCTGTAGTTTATCTAATAAATAATTTAATTGCAATTAACAAAATAAAACTTTATAAAATCCTTTCTACACGCCTTTTTACATTGCATTAGCGCCACCTAGTTACTTAAAAATCAAAACTACATGTAACATATATTTAGTAATTTCGTTCTATTCCAAAAGAAGGCGTATGTTTCACCCAAGTATTGACAGTATGGCAACGCTAAAAATTTAAAAATATAAATAACAAAAAAAAGGATCAAAGGATTCCGGTTTATTCCGTAATTTTATTGCAATAAATCTATTATCAGTTTCTTTAAAACCAAGCTATTGACTTCTTTATTTGTTGTCAATTATTTCATACGTTACTAATGACAAATTAACCGTGAAAATACATTTTAAAGCTTAACATTTTGGATTTTGCAAACACTTTCTTATCTTATTCAGCAGAAGCATGTTGCTGCCTAAACTTGTTTTCATTGTAATGAACTTAATTCTTATTATTAAAACCGGTTTTGCTGAGGCTGATAGTAAAGTCTACTCAGGTTCTATTCGGGCCTTGGGGCAGCTCAGAAAATTCGAAAACTCCTATATGAATCAACTCAATAACTATATTAAATCTCTTCAAAGGAAAGTGGAAACTCTGAGAATGTATGATAGAAAAAAGTAAAATTAATTACAAAGTTAATTAACATAATTTCTCATCAGATTTACTGACTCGGTGAAACATAAAAATCTTGAAAGTGAAGCGAGTCGGGTTGAATATGTGTCAAATCCTTTTAATTCCTTTGAACTGGTAAGAAGAGCTCATGAAGATTGGCCCAAGTGGATGACTTACATCAGGGCTCAGGAAAAGGATCAAGGTATGAGAAATAATGAAATTTAAACTGCTATGGTACACAAATTTCGGCTTCCCAAAGTAAGCTTCCTTTCCTGTTTTTTGTTAATACAAAAATCGAAAAAATATTCCATCAAATGCATAATAAACTGTTAACTAATTAAAATTATTCTTAAATTTTAGATAATCAACTTTCGGAAATCCATAAGCTTTTAAATCGTACACCAACTACCGGGGACTTGCAGGAGGCTTCATTGGGAATGTATCGCATCGAACATTTCTATAACCTAAGCTCTACGGACATGTCAAAGGGTCTACTGGCTGGTCAGCAACTAGAGTAAGAGCCTTTACTTACTTTACTTTTTAAGGAAATATCCTTTAAATATACTTTTTCCCTTAGAGCACGAATGTGCGCTTCCGAGTGCCTTGCCCTAGCTGACTATATGTTCAATAAGTCGGAGTATAGACGAGCAGCTCAATGGTACCGACTGGCCTTACATAATATTAAGAAGCCAACGAATAGGATTGCGCTTCAAATTTACAAACCAAATCGAGAGGAACTTCGGAAAATGTTTGTTATAAGTCGGCTTCATGAAGGTGATGATAGAAATCATAAGCTTGAATATCACCTTCAGCAATTTCATAACCCCTTTTATACCAGGTGCCATCGATAACATAAGTGATTACTTAAAGGAGATTAACCAGGACCCAGAGATTCCCCTCCTCCACTTAAAACCCACTCCACCAGCCACTGCCATTGAACGAGGATGTCGAGGAGAATTTCCACCACGTCCGCAACTCGTGTGTCGCTACAACTTTACCACCACACCATTTATGCGTATAGCACCCCTCAAGGAGGAGGAGATCAGCAAGGATCCACTCATATGGCTATATCACGATGTACTCTATGACAGCGAGATTGCACATTTCATAAACCTGACCAGCGATGACTTGTCCCAAGGCTATGCCGATAATTACACAGCTCCCAAAAACCCAGATCGCGTCTTCCAGGTCAAAATTACCGATGACGATGGCGGTAAAATTGACAAGGCTTTGGTAAATCGCATGACGGATATATCGGGTCTGGCCATGGGCAATGTTAGTTCTCTGGCCAGAGCAAACTACGGCCTGGGTGGGTATTTTCAGGAGCACAGCGACTACAAGGATCCCAGAATTTATCCGGTAAGAAAATATTATAAATTATAGGATTTTAATACTTTTTGTTGATGTTTCGTTAATTAGGAACGGATCAGTGAGGGCGATAGTTTAGTTACATTTTTGTTTTATGTAAGTAATTGTTTTTATTTAAACAGGTAAGAAAGTAAATTTCTTGTTAAAATTTAACATAGGCCACCGATGTCCCCTTGGGTGGTGCCACCATTTTTCCTGCAGCAAATCTTACCATTCAGCCAAAAAAGGGCTCGGTACTTTTCTGGTACAATCTTCACAATAATTGGGAACCAAATCCTTTGACCAGGCACGCTGTGTGCCCCATGATCCAAGGAAACCGATGGAGTGAGTATATGAAATCCCTAGAAAGGTTTACCTGAACCCTTTTCATAATTTTCTATTTTCAGTTTTTACCAAAAGCATGTTGAACTATCAGCAGATGTTTGTCAAGCCTTGCTACAAGTAAAAAAATCAGATTTTGGGGAATTAATTAATATATATAAAACTCAGTAAAATGTAGATCTACACACACATATTTTTAATGATTGCTTAAAATAATAAATGATACTTTGAGTTGTTCTATTACTACATAAAATGGCGCAATTACTGGGAGATGAATCTCTTAGAGGAGTGTATAAAATAGTTCTTATTTCTACTACATAGCCAAACGATTAAAATGCTATCCAGTTAATGATGAGCCACAATATGAGCCACGATCTGTCGCCTGGATTTATATTTTACAGTACACATTTATGTATATCCCATTAATATTCAGTTCGATTAATTATCCTCTGTCTTTTCATGGGCATTCGATGGCTTAGGGGGTGGCACATAGAACCACCAAGCGGCCAGGAAGAACACCACGGATCCCAGTTTGCAGATCAAGGCCAAAAGCCACATATATCTAAGGGGTTAAATATTAATATTATTATCAGAGTTAATTTATAAAAATAAAGAGTTCAACTGACCGACTGATATAAAAGTTATCGTAAACAAGACAGGCTCCACCTGCCTCCTTGTCGCAGGACTCATGCCACAAAATGCAAGACTCATCAATCAGGGCGCCAAATATAAGAGGAGCCGGTATGGTGCCCAGAAGACGCACCTTTATCCACTGCAGACCCAAGGCAAAGGATCGCTGCTCGTCCTGAACACATCTGTTATAATAATATAAATTTTTAATAATTTATAAATTTTATAAATAAAATCAGCTTACCTCAAGGTGGCCGACAAAGCGGGCATGGTGGCCAGAAAAGTGAATATCATCAGGATGAAACATAGGCCCACGAACAGCGGCAGGCTCTGGCATGTGGAATCGCACTTAAGATTGGTGGCTTCCGGCCGCGGAAGGGTATCGTCTAAGTCCGCATCCACCCAGCCCACGCTTCCGATGCAGCTGCAGTTGTGGTAACGCTTAAGGCTGTCCACATGCTTCTCCTGGCTACAACCCGCATAGCAGGGACTGTAGTACATCACACCATTAACCCCACAGATGGGATCGTAGTTCGAGCGGCTGCATTCGCAGTTGGCATTGCAGGGCGCCTCCAAGGCAATTGGGCCGTTTCTGGGCTCCAAATTATAGCCAGTGGTGACACCAGCAAACTGAGGATTCGGACAGGAGACCAGGAAACAGAGGGTGAACAGTGCCGCCACTGTGGTGGCCATCAGGCACATCTTAATGATGCCACTGCAGGTCAGGTTCCACTTTTTCACCAAGTAGCCACCGAGAAAGGTGCCGCCACCACCCGCTGGCACCGTGATTAGGCCCATGACCAAAGCCGAGAGCATGGGCGAGATGCTGAATTGGTTCTCTATTTGTTTGGGCAGAAAGGCAGCGAATCCAGCTATGATCAGTCCCTCAGTGGCTCCGGCCAGGTTTAGGAAAAAGAAGGTGGGATTACCAAGCAGGCTGAACACAGCCCGAGGAAGTTTTCCCAAACCCTTGCTTGACGCTTCTTCCTCAGACTCCGTTTTGGTGGCATGCGCCTCTGAAACCCTTTCTAGCTGAAGCTTTTCTGCCCCAGGCAGGGATTTCGGATAGCCCAGGATGGGCAAGGCCACTAGTAGACACATGGCAGCTGCAAAAATAAAACCAAGCCACCAGGCACCAATCCAAACCTTGCTGTCACTGGTCAGGCTGAGTCTGAAATAGTTCATTAATTACAAACAAATAGTATTAACTTATTTACTTATATATTATGTAGCCTGAAATCCCGAAGAAATAAGTTCAAAATTAAGTTCAAGATTCAAATAAAAAAGCCAGCCCAAAATAGTCCTATTCTGCGGTATATTTTCCCACTTTTCCGGCTTTTGTAAATTAACTGAAATGGGAATTTATATTTTCCACATTTATCTGCTCAACGGAGACAACAAAAGGTTGCCAAAAAATATTTGTTTAGCCCTCTAACCACTCGTAAACATGTAAAAAATCATAAACAAAATGTTCATGTTCTCGGCATAATTCATGGAGAAGGTGAAAAGGCCAACGTTGGGGTTGGAGAACTTCGAGTTGGAGTGTACAGGCATTATGACTTATGGCATCACCGTGACAATAAGGCATGCCATACGCTGGTGGTATCCATGAGGACTGGGATGCAGATGGCTTGTTGCTCTGGAATCTGGCAGTCCTTGCGGTTCTCCCAGAGAGTTCCCCCCTCTCCACCCCGAGAATGTGAATCAAACAAATGCTCATTCTCATTCGCACCTTATTTCCTCGTTGTCAGCACGAAATGTTGTTTTATTACTCTCTAGAGATATTTACCCCGGCGAGGTGCTTTTGTGGCATTTGCCGTTGCCGGGTTACAAATAAGCTCAGCTCGGTGGCAGTAACCCCCGATATTAAAGTCACCTGTTCGGTGTGTCCCCCCCGCCATCAGCCACTCACTCATTCATTCACGGCACTAAGTCGTGCGATTAATAACAATCATGGATGGCACTTACTGCACGGGATCCACGGTCATCCAGTCCGTGTAGATGAGCAGCAATTGTCCGCCAAAGACGTAGCCAATCGCGGGTCCAACGGTGGCCATGGTGTAGTAAATGCCTGGAAAAACAAAAAATAATCAAACTTGGCGAAACTCATCTCAATTAAAGGAGAAATATCCCCCATCGGTTCGAATTTGTCACAGGGTTTTGCCAAATGTGGTTATCAGTCAACTGCATCTTAATTTGCATGACAAAAGTCTTCAACGGCGACCCTTCTTTATTGGGATGGAGTACAGTGGGTTATATAAATGTATGTTCTTGGAAATATATAAAATTTCTATAAAAGAAGATACTAGACATTTAAATTTTATAAATTTTTGCAATCTTAGGTCCTAAAATATATCAAATATGAAACTCCCTCTATACGTAAAAGTAATGTTTTTTTTTTAGCCAACTTTTGAAAACCAATTTAATGGAGTTTTAAAATTTAACAATTATATTTTCAAATAAATTTTAATTTAATCTTGCTGCTAGAAATGTTATAAGAATTCATTACAAATCCTACTTCACTGAAACGCAGTGTTCAATCACTGCCCAGGGTTACCACCCACCCGGCACACACTCATCGGGGAAATCCCCATGTGAAGTAAACTCCATGTGGCAGGAGCGAGAATTTCAATTGTCTCAATGCCAGACAGCGGATTCCAAAGGAGGCAACGAGCCGACACTGGACGGGTTTGATAACTTCACTCTCGTCCTCGGATGCCACGATAAACTTAACTAAGAGGCAATAAATTTGCGCTGCCGTTGGCGCTTCTCCTCCTAAGACCTAATACCGAACCGCTGACTCCCGGCTGACTCAGCGACAATCTTCTGGCTCTTTAAAATTGGGTCAACAGAGGGGAAGAAGGAAGCTGGATGACACGGGACACGGACCCATCCACCCCGCAGAATTCGGTTCGAAGGCTGGGGGGCTTGGTAAATACTATTTTACTTCGCTTTGGCAATATGGCGAATAAAAATAAATATGCATGTGTGAGAGCAACTAGCAGATACTAGATACTTTGATATCTGGAGCGTATAGCATGGAGTGTGGAATGGGTATTTGTGCATACTTCATTTGTTGTGCGACTGCGACTCCGGCTGCGGCAGACAAAAGTTTCTGCGCCTTATCAATGGTTCAATCGGGGAGTCGTTTGCAACTTACCCAAGTAAACAGACGACATCTTCTTTGAGACATTCTCATCGATATATGTGACGCCCAGCGTGAAGAGGGGTGAGGCACCGGCTCCGTGGAGCAGTTGAGCGCCCAGGAACAGCCACACAGTCCAGGTTAGGCTCTCGCTCTCGTTTCCCGTCTCCGTCTCGCAGGATCCCTGAAATTTGGATATGGGAATAAGCCGGGGGACACGGAGATACCACCTTTACTGTTACCATTCCCGTCTGGCTGGAGTTAAGCTGCAGTCCTGCCGTCTCACACACATTGGCCTCATCAATGCTGGCCCTGTAGTTGCCCACCAGGAAGTGGGGTAGCAGGAAGACCAACGATCCCATGCCCATCACGATCAGACCGATGGCAATGAATCGCGGTTTGGAGGCACCACGTCTTCCTCCATAATATGTGACCGGCACCAGGCAGGCGAAGGAGGCCACGTCGTAGCCACTGGCCACCAGGCCCGTCTGACGGGAGCGTAGACCAAAGCGCCGTTCGATGGTGGAGATGGACACATTAATCAAACCGTTGACAATTAGACCTGGGAAAGAAAGGATTTTTCAAACCAAAAATCTTACACTGTTTACTGTTTAATTTAAAATTTAAATTAAAATGTAATAAAATATTAAAGCAAAATTGATCTGTGTCCAATCAGTGTAACATAAAGCTTTCTAAGGTATTCCAATCAAAACCTTAGTTTATCTTAAACGTTTTTGCGACGAATCATTCAACCCTCTTCCTCCCAGGATCATCCCTGAAGTGTCATAATATGGTGTAAGGACATCAGAACAGACCAGCGACAGATTGTCATAGAATACAAGAGGACACGGAAAGGAAACTGGATTCCTGGCAACGATGGAGGGGGTGGAATATAGAGCGGGGCGGGTCATAAATTAAATATCTGTACGACAAATTGATTTTGAGAGCTTAGGCGAATTTTCTATCGTAAATAAATATGTGTTAGGTCGGGGAACGCCCTCTCCCCCTTCTTCGAAAAACCATTGTTGCTTACAATATTATTTTTTTGCCAGCAACAAATTCAATTTATTTTTCAATAATCGCCCCAAAGAAGAGGTCTGGTCATCTTTGGAAATAAAGGTGATGGCAACAGGAAGCCGGGAAACAGTTTTTTATGGCTAAGGACACTTACAAGTCATTTACCTCACCAAGTGCAATAATTTAATATCTACCAATAGAAACCTTGAGACTGGGAGGAGAAAGAGTGAAACTCTGTCTCCAGTGAGAGTGTGTGACCTTTGGCTTCCAAGTGTAGAGTGAAGTGCCGACGGCAGCGGTGGATACGTGACAATCTCCTGTTTTGCATGTGCATCGATAATTGCCAATACTCCTGGTAGGGATATCACCATATGGGAAAAATCAATGTGCACTGTTTGCCTAATTATAATTAGCAATTTGAATGCTATATACACGAGGGTAAATATACAAGAACTCTACTTTTTATTAAAGTTACGAACTTACACTAAACAATTGCCATAAATATTCTAAAACTCGCTTCAGCCACTGCCTACTTAAAGGATCATCTCCGGGATAAAGTCTTGCACATGTCCCTAAGCCTCTGAACATCACTCCCTTTTTCGAAAGTCCAGAAACACAAAATGAATTGCTTGGCTAAATTACTCATTTCCATAGAAAGAAGCTGCAATTGAATGCCATAAACAACAACAATAAACCATTTGAACGGAACGCGGCAATCCAAAATTGTAGCGGATGATTTATGTTAATGCCGTGTCAACTGATTAATATTTTCGGTCACGTGCCGACATCACCCCCATCCGCTTTTGGAAAGCCATGCACATGGACGAGGAGAACCGGGAGCAACCCAGTGTCAAGCGGCAGAGCCGGAAGCGTTCTCACGTCGGGGGTCAATCGTGGGTGCAACGTGCAACAGATGCCGGCAGGCCATCCATGCAGCAGTATCCTGCTAAAAATCGGTTTGTTTACAGCACACGACCAAGGCATAAACAAGGGAGAGGCATTTTGCTGGAGATGCTCCAAGGATTTGAATTTGTTTGTATGAATATTCTATTAAATTTCTTTATTATTTTATAGAATTTTAAAAGTTGATAAGTTCTAAGAAGTTTTTAAATACATATAATAAATTTATAAAATTACTATCCTGTATCGGATCAACCTAAGCCTAACTTGATTTGATTAAAATTAAACTAGCAATTGAATTTTCCTTCTTCTCCCATCTGGCATCTCAGCCTTCCTGGCAGGCTTCCAAAAATGCTAAATCTGGCCTCCATCCAGCGAGTGCATTTTCGAGAATTTCTGCCGATCCCTCGGAACTTAGCCTAATCCCTTGGAACAGACACAAACGTGTCGTCAGCTTTCGCGAGATTGGCGAATTTTAATTAACCGCTTGAACCCATTAGAAAATGAACTGTAGCCATGGGCAACACCAGTTCGGCCCAGACTCCGGCTCAGCCGGGGATATGGAGTTGGGTAAACAGCGATTAACATTGTTTTGATTTATGTCACCGTTATGACAACGTGTGAAGTTACACAGAGAAAATAGTATTAATACAAGGATTAAATCTCAAAAAAAGAAGTAATATTACCATATCATAATCCGAAATATTTTCTCAGAAATATATTTCTTATTCTAAATATAAGTAAAAGGTATTTTTTCAAAAACTTTGATAGAAAAATATGAATCTAAGATAAAAAATCCTATTTAAATTATTTTAATAATCCTTCCATTCTATTTTTTCTTATTTTAGTAACTTTTTTTCTCTGTAAGCCACACTTCTCCAAACCCCTTTGGAAATTCCCGGCTGAACTGAAGAGCCATTTACACTTCAACGGGCCTTTCAAACTATTCAAAGTGCGGCGTATTTTTGAGGTTAATGCATCCTGGGGCTAGGGCGTCAGCAGATCCCTTGGACTGCTCGGGGCAGATATTAATTTTTAATTCGCTTCCATTCACAGGAGGGCCAGAGAGTCCAGGCGCTGCCTTAACTCCCAAAACCTTATCTGTTGCACACAGACCTCGAGGCCGAGGCTGTGTCCCGGCCAGGATGCTAATGGGGCGAGATGCGGATGTCCTCACCGTCTTCGCCCAATGCATTGTCTTAGCCGAGACTTCTCGGACACGGCCGGGCGAAAAGTTGGATTAAGAAAAAGTTTGTCTTGTAATCAAGAACAAAAAAAATATGGCTACAAAAATATGGTCACAATATTATCAAGAAGCAAAAGGTTAATTCAGGCTTTGCATTCACAAAATCAAGCCCTTAAAATTTTGGTAATCATATTTATCTGCTTTAAAAAATTATTTCTTTTTTCGATTGGAAATTCTTCGATTTTATTTTACAAACATAATCATGTTATTATGTTAAATAAACACTGAAACGGTTCATTATTACATTTTTTACTTTATAATATTCGAAAATGTATTTTTTTAGAGATTTTAAATATGAAAACAAGAAAAAATAAACT